>NDXB01013047.1:48784-69448 GCA_002631895.1 Agapornis roseicollis | reverse complement strand
CGGTTGCTTTCTGGGCTGCAAGTGCACACTGCAGCCGGCTCATGTTCGTGTTCTCATCAACCATCACCCCCAAGTCCTTCTCCACAGGGCTGCCCAACCTGTAGCTGTGCCTGGGATTGCTCCGACCCAGGTGTAGGACCTTGCACTTGGCATGGTTAAACTTCATGAGGTCCCATGGACTTGTGCGCGTTCAGGTTAAGATGGTCTCAAACCAGATCATCTCCTACAGTGGGCCCGAGGTCTTCATTCTCACAGGCCATGCATCAGCCTTCCAAGATTTGGGTGGTATGGTCAGAACATTTGCTGGTGAAGACTAATCTATGCTTCTTCTGCTTAAAAAAGTTCCCCTGTACTATATATGGCACATCTTTCAAACCTTTCATCAAGTACAGAATTATCAATTTCCTCATAGGTTTTTCAATAGGCTGATCATGACAGCATCCAAATGCTTCTCAAATACTCATGGATGTTTCTTCAGTGCGGTCTGGTAAGGATGAGAAAAGATGAGATCCTGAGGTACAAAGATGAGGATAAGTCACCATGAGTTTGGTGTTCCAAAGATAAGGTAACAGAGACACTCTGTTTTCAGAGTTGAAGTTAGATGGCAATTCTTAGGTCCAAGGCCCTGCTCCACCACCTCCAGCATACCTGTGACATAGACCATAGTGAACCTATTAGACCTGCAGGAAAACTAGATGCCTTCAGCCTGACGCAACAGGAGAGCTGTGATTAGCCCGTTTTCTCATCCCTGCTCCAGGGCTCCATGGCACAATTAGGTCCAGGACTGCATCCTGTTGCAGACCCACTTCCCACCTCCTGCAGTTCACAGCTTCACTCACACAGTGCTTTGCAGCCTTAGAGTGCAGAGGAGCCTGGGGTCTCACGGTCTTGTCCTCCCTGCTGCTGTTGTCAACTCTTGTAGCTGCAGCCCCACTCACTGAGCACTGATGTGAAGTGTGAAGCTTTGGTCCACTCAGAGCATTCCTCTCCTATCTGCTTTCTTCTGGTGTAACGCCTGATGGAAAGCACTGTTTCCCAGAGTTGGCACTTGGCCTTGCTAGCTCTCACACCGACCCATTCCAGTCTGGCTGAAAACACTCTCCATCTCCTGCTTTCCCTAAAAATATTCCTGGGTCTATATTCCTCAGAAAGATGCTATCTCTAGAAGGAGAGTCACTGTCTTTCCCAAAACAGTTCACCCTGTTTATCTGTCTTACCTTGCTTCACTCCCCCTCCACCTTTCAAAACAGGAAGACTTATGAATAAGAATGCTTTGTTTAGCAAGTTAAACTCAAAGATGACTTTAAACAGAAGGCTATGAATAAACAGAAGACAGAGAACAGGCATTCAGCATTGCAATTGGATCACTCTCTAATTGCCTTGTCTTTGTCTAGAATTCAGCAGGTCTTGCCCTGCACATTAGAGTGCACACAGCAACGTTTGGGAGATGCATGCAAATACTCAGCTTGAAACCTGGTGTTTCATGACTCCCTGCCCCATGCCCATGGGGGTGAATGTTGTCCCATTTCCTCATATCATGTTGTAAGCAAATGTTTCCTTCCTATCTGCAATATTATGACTTTGCAGAGCTTGCTGTGAGCACCCACCCTCACTGATGCCCTGTTACATACAACATACTTCACAGCCCAATTAGACCCACTTAATTTACTACTAAATATTGTGAATATAGTGGCCACAGACAGGCTTGTGCTCCACACTATTCAAGGCTCCAGTGCTCAGCCCCAAAAGGGACTTATGTCCCAGCTTCTCCTCTACGAAGGAGAGTTGCCAGCAAGCCAGCATTTCTACTGCACCCGCAGGCTCTCCAGCCAGTTGCCCATGGGCTGGTTTCTGGCACTTCAGAGTCCCATGAACTTTGTTCCTTTCTGGTTGAGGCCTGGAGCTTGAATATTTGTAGTGCCTCTTTTCCACTTCCTCCAGAACCTCTTTTTGAGATTGCAACTGCACCTCCCCTACACCATCGCTTTTATTTGTACATGAGTACACATCAGACACACCATTTTAAGACTCCGGATTAGCCTCTTCCNGCACCTCCCCTACACCATCGCTTTTATTTGTACATGAGTACACATCAGACACACCATTTTAAGATTAGCCTCTTCATAATTATCCTTGCCACAAAGTAGGAGCAACTTTGGATGCAAATACACAACACAGGGCTCAACTTCTGCCCCTGTAATTCTTATCTCAGTTTCTCCAGGCTCTTTCCTTTGAACAGGAAAATGCTCTCTTCCCAATATCACTTTAAAACCAGGAATCTCGCTTTTCTTGTGAGTAACAGTAGTTTCCTCATTCACCTTCCCATCTTCATAATAAGACGAAGATCTTCAGTTCTGGGCAGATTTAATGTAACCTCCCTATGATACCAAAAAGCCACACTTCTTTTGAAAAAACTGAGAGGTTTGACAGCATTTAGATGATGGAGCCAACCCTGCCTTGTGCCAGGGACCTTTTATAAGTCTATTATTTTATAGCAATTAAACATGACCAAAAAGCGTATTTCTCCATTGGCATTTACCAGCTTTTGAGCATTTGCAAACTTAAGGATGTTCTTTTAAGGGGATATTTTTTCACAGATGGGCATGCTTAATGCAAGAGAGAGGAAATAAAGTTGATTGATTAAATACTGTCCTACAGTTATTCCTCCTGTGACAGACACATTTGTCCTAGATGCTGTCAGGCATTACTTCAAACAAAAGGAGAACTGCTAAGCATTTTGAAGCTGAGTAACCCTGTGGGCCAGCAACCATATCCCATGGCATAAACCCTGTACCTTGGCAAAGAAGCAGTTAACAAAACAGTTTTGTTCATGTGAAAATACAAAGCAGCTGCTTAGTTCCATACTTGGCAGAAGAAGGCAGCCCCCTCTGCACTCCTTGTCTTCTGCTGCTCTTGGATCATTGCAGAGTTAACCAGCTGTTGCATTCCACATGCCAGTTACACCAGTTCAGAAAAGCAAAAGCAGGGATAGTTTTATGGCTGTACAAAAGGAATGAGAATAATACACGGCTGAACCAGAAAGGACAATATTTATATAATAAACATTTTCAGGAACATAATGATTCCTTTGTTGTCAAAATTTTGGAGTGGTTAATTGTGCACACAAAAAGTGTGCCTCATCTACATGCTCAATAGCAGTTAATATGCTCCCAAAGTGCCTATGCACTGCAGATCTGTCCATCTGCACAGCCCTTCCAGCAACAGTCTTCACAAAATAGGGTGGTCAAAAGTACAAACGCTTCTGATAATACAGTTGTGTATGGGAAATGCCTCCTTTTTCATGTCTGCAACTCAGATAATTTTGTTTTCAAGTGTGTGGTAACTGATTTGCTTATTGGTGTCTTTTTGGATTGTCTGTCCTTTGCTTCCGAAACATCAAAAGGAAACACCTACAGTAGTGAACCGATGGCCTGGCAACAGATCACAGAGAATACCTGAAAATGGAACTGAGAAAGAAGAGGCCATTCCTAAAAATGAACCCATTTTTATCTGGGAAAGCTTACACAGAGAAGCCAAAGGGTTTGCAGAATTCATACATGATTTTAGCTCAGTTTTCCCTATACACAGAAGTCTGTGCTAAAATTTAGCCTGAATAAACTGACATCCCATATTCCATTATTTCAAATGAGTTCATAAAACAGACTTTGAGGGGTGGAGGTGAGAAAATCATTGAAGCACGCACTGCTGTTTTATCTGAAGGTGGTTTAACTCAGGCTCCCTTTCCCCTTGGAAATACAGCACTGACACAAACTCAGATCAATTAAAAGCCAGTCTCCTCTGGATCTAGGTAGCCTCATCCTTCTAATCACTAGTAGCTGACTTCTCTGCTGCAGTGCCCCTAAATACTGACCTTCATTTCCCAATCACCATCACACCCAATGCCCAGGCCCAATGCACACCCAATGCAACAGTGACTCAAGGACCTTCTCACTCTCCTACAATATCTGGATTTTCCTGAAACTGACTTTCTAGGAGTGAATTTCCCGTGTTTGCTTTCTGGGATCTGTAGCATGAAGGAACGTTTGCCAGGAGCGCATCCTCATGAGCCACCGCATAGATTTCCAAGCTTCTTTTTTTCTAAATGCAAACTAAAAAATCTGCAAACCGGAGGAAATTCAGCCAAATGTAAACCGGCATTCAATGGCATTCAAGCAAATAGTACTTGAAGGAGAGGGGAAAAGGGTTTATTACATTCAAGACTTCTTGAAATTCCTGAATCACTTGTCTCAGTAGATTTTTCTGTTTCTAAGGAATTGTCTCAACTATTTTGTCTTTGCACTATTCACTCTAACTGACACACACCAGAATGAGATCAGGTCAATAGAAATATTGAGAAATTCACATTGCTCTTTCAAATTTTGGCTATTTCCTATCTAAAAATCCCCACTCTCAAATTTCAAATCATAAGGTCACCTTCAAAGGAAAAGCACAGCTTTCTTTACAAAATGCTGAGAAGTTCCACTCAGTAATTTCTTCCAGAATCCTTCAAATCTGAGGATCCATCAAAGCCAGCCTGTCCCAGAGAACTGGATAGATTTCCCTGAGACAACAGTCATGTGAGAAAACAAAGTGCTTGAGCAGTAGCAAATTTCTTTATCCAAAACTCTCTTCTTTTCATACTTAGGTCAGGAGGCGCTCAGTGAACATAATGAAGTTGCATGGTGTCTACTGGTGTTGTTATATTTTATCATTTACAAGGGTTGGAAACCTGACCTGTCTTCCAAACAGCTTTCCTACCACCTTCCTTCCCCACTCAGCCCAGGACATATAGGCATCTAGAGAGTACTACTTCAGTAGGATACCTGCAGCTCTGCTGGTCTTGCTGGTAGGATTGCCTGGCATGCTGGAGCTACTCCTGGGAGTGCCATGTTCAGGCAGGATTAGATAAGTACCATGGGTGCTGGGTACCAAAGTGATGTTCACCTGAAAGTTATTATTAGTGGGATGTAGGCTGATGGCTTACTAGGTCAGGCATCCCACCTCCAATTGAACAATTTTATCTTCATGAAGAAGTGAATTGTTATTTAGTGGTGTGTGGCATTTGTGTTAATGTCATTATTGAATTAGTAATGCAGTCACAGTGCCAGGCTGTTAATTAATGACTTGAAGACAGTTTTGGTATTCAGGTCTGCCTGTCAGGGAGAGACCTAAATCCCTCCAGTCACTCCCAAAAGTTTGGTTTCAAAGAACTGGTATTTTCCAACCAGAAGACTTTTAATGACAGAATTCCTGAACAGCTCTAATTATACCCTATGGCTCAGACTGAGGGATAATATTGTTACCCTCTGTAAAATAACGGTCCAGCATCCCATTATGTGTCCCTGATCCTCAGGAACTTGGAGGGGGAGGATTGGTGAGAAGCTCATAAATCTGGGGGGCTGTTAGGTGAATGTCTGCTGCTTCTCTGACCACCCTGGATTGTTAAACCCATCTGTAACTGCTGTGGGATCCAAGCTGGGTGGGAAAACTTTACAAAACCAACCAGTTTCCATGTGGTGCACACAGTGGGAAAACAGACGGACACAGGATGTACCCGTCTGAACTGCCCAGCCCTAGCTGAAGGCAGGCCAGCATCATT
Organism: Agapornis roseicollis; assembly: GCA_002631895.1. Taxonomy (NCBI): domain Eukaryota; kingdom Metazoa; phylum Chordata; class Aves; order Psittaciformes; family Psittacidae; genus Agapornis; species Agapornis roseicollis. The sequence goes on along the minus strand of NDXB01013047.1, from coordinate 63,849 downwards.
CTCATGAGAGGTCCTGCATGGTCGTGCTGCGATTCTTTGGCCCATCACCCAGCTCGCCCACCAATTTTGAAAGCACGTCGCAGAGCTTTAGAGTTAACTTTCTAATGAGGATAATTATTATTATTATTGCATGCATATATATATAAGAGCCCAGATCCCCGTGAGGTTTCTTCAGATTGTCCCAGAAAGAAAACATTTTCATTGTGTGGGCTGTGATTGGGAACACATGTGCACACCGCACCCCACTTCACTCCGCTCGCTCTGCTACTAATTACAAGGGGAGCAGAGCCCAGTGCAGAGGTTTCTTTAATTCCTTGGTTTTGGAGACTCAGCAATTGAATTACCTGAAGAGGCTGGAGCTTCTCTGGGGTACAATCCATCTGGCAGCATTTGGGTTAGGCCAGGGTGGGGAGACACGGATAATGTATACATGCTGGCAGCATTATGTAGTCACCCAAATGGGAAGAAGGAATTTCTCTTAATTAATGGCGTGATGTATGACACGTTAGCAACACAAACTCTTTAATAAACCCTGATGCCTTCTTTCACATTCACAAGATGAAAGCTCACTGGATTACCTGCCTATGCTGGCAGAGCAGCTTGTGGTGAGGGAGCTTTAATAGGTGCACACGGTGCTTTTGATTCTGGAGCTGATTTTAGACAAAGCTGCCTTGAAGCAAAGGAAGCAAATATGACTTTCAACCTCACCCAAGGCTGCAACCCAGAGATGGAGATACCACCGAAGAAGACTGAAATATTAATTTAATTAATTATAACTCCCAATAGGACAAGCCTGGGAGGTTTAGTTCGGAGTGTGATTACCTGAACCTATGGAGCTAAAGTGTCTGCTTTCCAAGCTCCAGTTCAAGTTTTTGTTTAGCACAGCACTGAGACACAGACTAGATGTGAAGCTCAGATTCACTCAGGTTTGCCACAAGCATAAGGGTACTCAGATTTGGCTCATGCCAAAACCCCCTGTTTACAGTTACAATGAATTAGGCCTTCCCCACATTAAAAGCTAGCATTTTAAACCTCTAATTTTGGCCATGCCTTTTTTCATTTGGTATTTCGTAGCCTCCTGGGTCAAAAAGTGAGTCAGGAGGTCAAGTGTTTCAGAAAAATGGACTACAAAGGAGATGTGGCTGGGACTTGGACTCCAGTGCTCTAAATTAGGCATATTAGCAAAGACTGTTATGAATGATTCTTTATTCTTCTGCTCTTTGATGGGTTTCACTTCCTTGCAGACTAGCTTTTGGTTTAGACCAAGAAAGGAAAGGAAAAGGAAATGTCACAGCTCTTGGCAGCTTTGGAGATCCTTCATCTGAGATCCTGGAAGCACTAAAACCTCAGAGAGAGAGCAATGGCAACAATGAAGACAAAAATATGAAGAAATAAAGTCTTCATCAGGGCCCACCAAACTCAGGGGAAAAACCAAGCATGACTCCCATGTCCTTCAGCACAAGCCCATGACTCAGAGAAGCGACACAGCCCACAGGCTGCAGATGTGACAGTAAAATTCAGACTCACCTAATCACAAACACAGTAACAAAAATGTTTTAGGACACTTCTGTAATAGTCTTATGGCACCTTGTGTCCTTACACTTGAAAAGGGAAGACAGACCCCTTTGACCTGAGACCATGATGTAGCATAGCGTTCTACTGTCCAACCCCACATCCTTGAGATCTGTGTAGGACAACCTATAAGAAAAGACTGCAGAGACCAAACACTCAAGACTTTTTCTCCATCTTACACACTTTCTTTCCCTTCACCTTTCTTCCATAATGGTGTGAAAGAACAAAACTCTCCAGTGAGTAACAAAATTACATTCTCCAAAAGACAAAGGAGAGAAGTCTTGCTCCAAATGTGCTGCTTCGCTCTGGTGTAAAACTTTTCTCTTCTTTTCTTTGAGAGCAATTTAGTGTGGCCAATAAAAGCCCAGCTAATTTTTAAATCAGCATGTAGCCAACTCAGCCACCCAGTAGCTCTGTCCTTGGGCAATATTATTGAAGCACACACAATCTATACTAAAGAGATCAGCTTCCCTCAGGCCTGCCAAGGGGATGCGTTAGTCGAGCCCAAAATATGACAGAAGGAAATTTATGTGCAACTTTTACACATAATATCTCATTATGACTCTCCCCAATCTTTCAATTTTAAAAATAAACGGCCTTTGTAATGATTTTACCAGGAGCATGTTGGAAGGGAGATTGAAAAAGAAAGAGGAAAGTGGCTTTGGCTGCAGTCATTTCTTTTGCTCTTCTCCTTCTTTCCTGTTTTTCTTTAATTTTCCTGAAGATGTTTCCAATCAATTTAGGAAGAAATGGAATTTCCCCCTCCCTGCCACCACTTTTTCTCTGTTTTGTCCATGTTTTCAAAGATGGAATGGCTGACATAATGAAGCCTCTGTCAATAGCAAAATCATTTTGACTGGTTGGTAAATAATGAAAGTTTCCACTTAACGTGCAAGCCAGCTTACCCAGGGGAGTAGCGCCTGGTCCCTTTCCAGGCCAGCAAACTGTCAACCCTTGCACTCCCCACACGCACACACATCCAAAAGAACTGCCTTGCAGCAAGATGAAACAAGAGAGTTTAGCTGTGAGCAGATTCATGAGTTCTTTGCCATGAAGCACATGCACTTTTGGACAGTAGGGCACTGCTTGCCCAACCATGCCAGCTGGTGCTTGCAGGATCAGGTTCAAAATGGAATTAAGAAAAGATGGAATAAATGAGAATGGACAAACAAGAGGGGGAGAAAATCCAAGTGGTGACTGATCTGCAAATACACAATTCCCAGAGCTGAACTTGAGGACTTGGTTTGGTAAAGAAAGGGTAACGCTGTATGCTTGCCCATCACTGAGATGCCAATCTCTGCACAATTTTCCAGTGTTTCATTGTGGGTATCAGCAGGAATAACTTCATGTGCTGTTCATACTCTACAGACCACAGCTTGAGAACCCATGGGAGGAACATATACCTGAAGTAAGAATCAGTTATAAGCATTTTCGGGAACAACCTCCTCTCAGGGGGTTAAGGCAAACAAACAAAGCCAGACTCTCACCACTTCTGCTGGTAGCAGAGTGGGATGTTCTCAGAGCAGAAAGCAAAATTGTTGCCAATGTACACTGACTGGTGGGAAGAGTTTTCCCATTGCGGGCTGATGGGCAAACGACCATTATCAGGCACAGAGAACTGGAGCAAATGTAAAAATATTCCAATCTGTACAATAAAAGGTTTTGTTCTTACACTGTGCAACATTTGCATCCCAAGTTCCCAAATGTCTTCTCAGGAGATAAGAGCTTTTATGCCTGTTCCCCTCTTGTTAGAGTCATTCCTCCTCTGATGCCCATGCCCTGGGACAGTGTCATGCATTTATCCATATTCATTTCATTCGTGCTGCTTTCTTTTCTGTATGACTACACACTGATTTTCATTTTAATGTGCTTGTGAAACCAGAAGTAAAGTTATTAGCACCAAAAATCTGTAAATTCCTTTCGGAGAACTCATCATTCTCCTCATCAATCCCCACACCCCTGCTGTTAGTCCAGCAGCGACAGCCTGTCAATACCTGTCCTCATGGAGTCAGTGGTGTGATCTCTTCCCTAGAGAAGAGATCTAGGCTTGCTTTCAGCTGAAGTTTTCCTCTGAGGTCTGAGCTATGAATTATTTGTATAATTCTGGGGAAACCACAAGAAATCTTGAAGCTGGATACTGAAATAAATAAGAAGAACCTATGTATGTTTAGTAAACAGCCATGGCAAAAATAATATGAGAAAACACAGAGAATGGGAGGAAAAAATAAATCTTGGCAAGAAGATCATGTATTTTCATTGTATTGATGATGTATTAGTTCTACATTTGACGAGATCATTTGGTTTCGGCAGAACAATTTCACCAGGAAAAACATGTATTTAATAGAAGGAGTCTTTCAACAGAGGGATGAAACCAAACTTGCTGAATTTAGAAATATTTAAAGGAGATTTACCAGTTCATGCTGGTCAACAGAGATTGCTTGTTATAGCAGCTTTACTGTGATGTTTGTTTTGGGAGGAAATGGCTGCGCCAGCATTGTCACCATTTGCATTAGTGACATAAAATATCATCAGATAAACGGTATTCAGGGGTGAGTGGTAGAAAATCATAAGCTGGGGAATTGCTCTGGGTTGAGTGGCATAATGTGGGCAATAAATTCTCTAGGCCTCAGTTTTCCCTACTGTAAAATAGGTACAATCCTTTAGGTTAATGAGAATTCATTATTCTTAGAACCTGCTCTGAATCTGGCATCCGCCATGGACACACAGCGTATGTGAGGAACATCAGAGCAAGCTCATTTTGAATACTTCTGAGCCAGGCTGTATATGAAACATATGGGAGTAAAACACCTGAACATTGAGCGTCCAGGGTAGAATGCTGCAATTCCACTGATTGCAGTAAATACACGGAATCATTTAGATTGAAAAAGATCTACAAGATCATTGAGTCCACATTTGTGTTATACCATAATTACTCAGCTTTTAAATCAAACAGCACAATTAGTGCATGGCTGTTCTTCATGCACCTTAACATCTCATGCTTGATGGCTTTATGCGAGAAATTTTACCCCTCCGTTTGAAGCAAATCTGCCTCATTTTTTTCCAAGCTTGCCCCATCTCCTTTTGCCTGGCAACGTTACTGCTCTCACTGAGAGGTCTGAGGCTGGAAAATGCTCTTGAAGTGAAGGCACCTTTGCTCCACCACTGGCTTCTTTGGAAATACAAAGCACTGGATACATCCCTACCCCAGTTTTCCATCTCTGGAGCCTTTCTACTGAGTTGTTATCCTGTGATCTACTGTTACAGAAGTTGAGTGTAACTTTGACGTATTGTCAAGGTGAGGCATGGACACATATTCATTCCCAAAAGAAAGGATTTATTAGAAAGCTCCAAACTTAAGATCATTAAAAAGGCAAGAGGCTGGGAATGTGTTGGAAAGAGAGCAGAGTGTGCTGTGGTGGGATGATTTCAGCCACAGCTTTCTTTCCAGCTCTTTTGGAGAGCTCCAGTCACAGCTCAATGTCACACTTCTGCTCCTGGTAGATCTGACCACAGGGGACAGGACCTGGTCTGGCCACTTGGTCACAGTTACCTAAGGCAGCCAAAAAGTTCAGCGGCTGCTTGTGGTTTCAAATCCCAGAACCTGCAAAGCACAAACACAAGTTCTAAATGGGAGGCTGTGACCTCTCCACTCACCAATAAAACATGCCCAGAGTCATAATAAACAAATCATTACAATTCAGGGTGGCAAGGCATAGACCAGTCCGATGTATTTTCTTTCTGGCCACTTAAACAAATCTCAGCCTTTACCAAAAGCTACCTCAGTAAAGTTAGCAAAACAATCCCAATTACAACATAGGGTAAAAAAAAATAGTCAAATGAACTTAACCTAGGGTTTCTCATGGGATGCTTTATGATCTTGTTGTTGCAGAGCAGAATATGGGCCAGGGTAAACATGGAAGGGACACAAGTGTGATAATATAATACCTTTTATGAGCTCAAAGAAGAAAAGAGAACAGCAGAACTTTGGATACATCAAAGGTCTTTCTTCACTTTCAGGATGCAGAAAGGGAAACCCACAGTTTGTGTATTCCTGACAGTCATTGTGTCAGGAGCAGAAACTCACGTTGGATATTCATTTCCCTGGATAGCCAGCAATGGAAGGTGAAGGGGAGGAAGAGAGTGGCCTTGTAGGTACTGAGGGCCTTGACATCTGGTTATACAACAATACAAATTTCAGGTCATATTTAACAGCATGAATAATACACTGAAAATTGTTGCTGGCTACTCTCTGTGTAACTTCGTGGTAACCTTTTTAAGCTGTTTTCTATGGGCTACCCATGGAGCTGCAGCAGATTGCAGACAGGGAAGGAGCAGAGGCAGATTTTTAGGCAATACTTCCTTTTGCAGGAGATGCAGATGATATAATCAGAGCCAAAGGTGGGCACTCCTGTGTACCTAAACCTGCTCACAGAGGGGACAAGATTCAGGGCTGCTGAAACAAAACCCTCCAAGCAAAACAGTGCACATGAGGAGAGAAACCTGAGGGTAAAAGCAGTGTGTGGCAGTCCAGTGTCTCTGGCTGGGGTCAGATGCAGCAGAGTTGGTGCAGTGGATTAATGATTTCTTTTCCAACCTCTTACATCTTTTTCAGCCCATGCCATCATTTATTACTGCATCCTTACTCTGTTACTCAGACTGACAGTAGGGGAATAAACTTCACCCTGCAGGTCTTTTCAGGAGAAATTATCTTTTCTTCAGGAACTGGATTCTACATTTGGTGAGTAATAGTTATTTTTCCCAACAGTTAATGACACTGTAGTAGCAGGCACTTTTTCCCTGGATATTTCAGATATGTCCATGTACATCCTAAACAGTACTTGTCTTCTGTGGATATATGTTTGTAAATGTGGGAAGTATTTTAGAGTGTTACACTAGAAAGTGTATTAAAAGGCCTACCACTTACATTGATCTTAAGGCATTAAATTTTGACATCTTCAGTGCAGACAGACCAAGAAGCTTAAAATGTATTTATCACACAAGAAGCAGATTAAGTCCATTTTACCCTTTCAAAGCAGATCTCAAACTTCCTCAAGCAATAATGGCATATTTTTCAATTGACTAAAATAGAAAGAAAAGGGCTTAACAGGATTTAGGGTGACTGGAAAGAAGAAGCCACCTCTAAAGGAGATTTCAGAACACAGATGGAGGGAGACGGAGAGGGGAGCTTTTCATAACATCTTTGTCTCGTTAATAACCTCTCACCTTCATTTAGTGCAAAATTAATGCCCAACCACTTGTTTCCCTCAATATTAGTATAACTATATCAAACACATAGATGTGTATTATAATAGACACACATATTGTTTTAGTTGATCAGAGCTGCAACAGTGAGCCTAATTCAGGCATGTGTTCAGGAGGCAGCCAGCAAAAGGCTGAAGAAACAAGACTGAAATCATCATTTAATCAGCTATACCGAAAGCTAAGGATGGGGATAACAAATGCTGGAGAATGGGTCAGGGGCAGGAAGGGAGGAAGACTGGCACAGCACAGAGACTGCAGTGGCTCCTGGGGAAGCCACAAGCCTTGCAGCCACATGGCTCAGGCTGCAGCGCTGACTTCTGACCCTACATCTCTGTGAAGCAGCATTTGATGGAACAAGATGATGCATTTGGGTTGTTTTCTCCCCTGCCTGCAGCAGCATTGCTCAGAGTCACAAGGGCACAGCAGGAGAATGCGTGTTTCTACTTGGAGCAGTTTTTGTGCTCCACACAGAATGAGGCACTTCTGGGAAAGTCAAAGGGCCATCCCCATGGGTAGCCACAGGAGCGTGCACAGGCACTTCCTACCCCTGTGCTGCCATCCCATCCTGTAGCCTTTGGGCTCAGGTTCCCCCCCTCCCCACCTCCGCCGAGATCCAGTACTCCAGGGAAAACCTGGATGAACTCTAGAAACAGCTGGAGAGAACATGTTAAACCTCAGCCTGGGAGCCTGGACCACAGCGCAGGAAGAGTTACCCTGTTTCAAAGGACCTCAGGGAGGACAGCTTTTGATGATGCGAGCTGTGCCTTGATTCAGAGATACTGAGACATTACCAGGGTGAGTGCTCAGAGATTGAGAGATAGTGCTTAATGTGTGCCTTACACCTGAAAGCACTGGTGAGAGAAAAGTGTTAAGCACTGGTTCAATCACACCCAATCACCCTACCAGCTCTGTAATAACAACCATGAGAAGGGACCAAATGGCTAAAACCCATCCCTTATACCCTTTGCTTTCTTCCAAAATAAATGCTTTTGGCATTTCTCCTGGTCTCCTTCCAGCCATTGAGCAAGCTATTATTTGTTGCAGTGGTAAATTAAATAAAAATTAAGCCTTGTTAGGGTTAATGTTATGGATTATAAAGCCTCTATTTAACAATTACTGACACAAAGGCTACCAGGAAAAAGAAGGTCTCTTTTGTGGAGAGCTCGTCACTGACACATGGACACATTGAGAACTGCCTGTTTGATACCCAGTTAACATAAGGCCAATTTCATAGGACATAGTCCATAGACTTTGTTTATTTCTTTGTCACAGAAAATGTTGGAGGATGAATTAAGGCCAGGTTGGACACAGGGGCTTGGAGCAAGCTGCTCCAGTGGAAGGTGTTCCTGCCTGTGGCAGGGGTTGGAACTGGAGGAGCTTTAAGGTCCCTTCCAACACAAACCAGGCTGGGATTCTACTAATATTTCGGAAGACAAGGATGTTGCTTGGCTTACTCTGTCAACATCAGTTTAACTTAAGACCAGTGGACCTTTGCCCAGTTGAAATACTACTCCTTGCAGTAAATACAATAAAAAATAAGGGGAAAATACATCATTGACAGTTGGGGGGGACATGTAGGGGGTTTTTCTATCATAAGAGAGACCAAATAGATGCACCTAGTTCAGTTGTCCTCATGTTGCTGTGTTTATGGAAGGCGTATCCTCTTAGATGACAGCTGAAATTGACCTTGATACAGGAAATGCAAAAGAAAGCAAAATACATGAGTGATCTACAGCACTATTTATTGTAGCAGCTGTGGGTCATTCCACAGGTCACATATTTGCTTTATTGGATTAACAGTGAACACATGTGTGCATCACACACACACACAGAGTAAATTCTTATCTCTTTTGGTCTGGCCTTTTGGCTCGGTGGCAAGAAAATGCCATTTCTCCTTTCTCATAGCAATGCACTGATAAAAAGCTGCCCCAACACCTCCCAAACTCACCCCAAACACTTGCCCAGCCTCCCTGCAGGCTCTGCCCTTCAGCCATGTGCAGGTATCCCCCTTTACATCCCACAACAGTCCCATTAACCTGAACCACTGCTTCAACCTCCCTTCCAAACCAGCCACTTTGTCTTGAGCAACACAGAGGGGCAACTTGGTACCAGCTGCAATCCTGGTTTTAGGGGAATCAAAGACAAATCTCCCATTTCTGGCAGTAGAAGCTGCCCTAAATCTCTGCCACCAGTGCAGCTCTTTAAGAGCACAGTAATTCTCCACCAAATTGAATCTCCTCTGACAATTGGCAGCACATCAGAGACAATTCACAGGCATATTTTTTCCCCTTTCCTAACAGGAAATAGGGCTTGTGTTACACTTACAGTGACCTGGAGCTCCAGGGGCAGACTAATATCTCACCTAAACAAACAGACGCTATTTCTTCCCTGATAAAGGCAGATGGGCTGAAAGGGAAAGTCACTTGGCTGCAGCCTTCCTGGCTCCCACAGCATCTCAGGAGGTGTCGACAGCGTGCAAACCTGTGAACACCAACACAAGGATCCCCGATGCAGCCCAGGATGATCACAGAGTCACAGAATCAGCGAGGCTGGAAAACACCTTTAAGATCCAACCATTCCCAGCCCTGCCAAGGCCACCCCTGCCCCATGGCACTGAGGCCTCGTCTCCACGCTGTGTGCACACTTGCAGGGCTGGTGCCTGCAGCCCTGCCCTGGGCAGCCTCTTCCAATGCCTGAGCACCCTGTGGGGCAGGAATTGTTCCTCAGCTCCATCTAAACCTGCCCTGGGGCAGCTTGAGGCTTGGTCCTCTTGTTCCATCCCTTGTTCCTTGGGAGCAGAGCCCAGCCCCTCCTGGCTCCATCCTCCTGTCAGGCACCTGTAGGGAGCCATCAGGTCCCCCCTGAGCCTTCTCTTCTCCAGACTGAATCCCCCAGGTCCCTCAGCCCTTCCCCATCACGCTTGGGCTTTAGCTCAGAATGGTAGTTCAGAAGGTTCAGAAGAAAGGACCCAAACACCCTCTTACACCTCCTTGGAGAATGCACTGTCTTCCCAGGAGCCTCCTGCTTGCCTCTGTGGGGACAGGGAGATAATTCTGGGCTTTATTTGTGGTGGATTTAAAAAAGCAAACTCCAAACTGTGTGAAACAACTCTGGGGGACAATAACTTGCAACAGATGTCATGATTGGTCAATGTCCAACTAACGAGAGCCTTCAGAAATAATAAACACCTACATGTGCTTGCTTGCAAGACAAACAGCATTCAGATACTATTTTTCTTGTAATGCCCTTCCCTGATACACTACCTTATGTTTTACCCTCAAGTGACATCCCATTCATCCCTCGTAAAACTCTGAGAAACAAACCACAACTGATGGGGAAATCTAGCAATTGCACAATTCCGCACCATACATGCATCACACTGAAAATGCACATGAAAAGCAGAAGTGAATGCCCTGATTTCACACCCATTAACTCTAAATGCTAAAAAGCACAAGAAAAACCTGCATGTTTCAATGGGCTTCCTATCCCAGCAGCATTCACTTCCCTGCTACCCAGTCCCCCACTTTTCCTGATACAAACAGGTTTTGCATCAGACCCTCAGGACCTCCTGAAAACCCCATGCCCTTCAGGTTACCCAAGGAGAGCACAGTTTCATGCTGAAAGCAGCAAGTCTCCAAACCTCAGAAACTCCTGGCTTTTTGGAAGAATACCACTAAGAAGTAAAACCTCTGCAACTTCCTCCCTGCTTATCTCTGCCCTTATCACAAGGGAGTCACAGCAAGGTGAAGGGACAACCAATAGTTCAGGGTGAGTGCTTGTGCCAGGAACTCTGTCTGTGCAACACCTCCCTGAGCCTGAACCCATCCTTTAGGATCTCCATCTATATCTAGTATAGAAAAAGTACACTTCAGGCTACTGAGATGCAAAGATTCAGGCTACTGAGATTCCAAGTCTGCCTTTATAGCCTAGAAAGTACAGTGGCAGGAGGAGCAAAATCCAAAGCAGGATAAATGTCTGGAGCAGGAGATACTCCCTTAGGAAGTGGCAGTGAGACAGTGACAGGCAAGGGAGTGACACTGCGGGAATGACTGGCTTTAAGCTGCTGGTTTGGCTTTTTCAATGCAACCACAAGCCTGTTCATGTCAGGCACAGACCTCCCTCTCTCCCTGATTTCCAGGAATCAGGCACCCACAGTTGACAATGAGAGCAGCAGAGAAGCTGCGGCTGCCTGGTCTCAGTGCGTCTGAGGTTCTTGGTCCCTTCTTTTGCAAGAGAAACAGCCATTGACCTTTGGCTTTTCCATGTCCCGCACTGCCATGGCACTGAGCAGAGGTATTTTAGGGTGACCAGATCTCTTTACACCAACATGTCCCCCTACAAATCTTGCTGTTCGGTGGAAAACCAATGTGCCAGCCTGTCACTGCTTGTGTCACTCCTACTTGTGTGGATGCCCTCTAATCACCTCCCTCAATACTTCTGCTACATCAGGATTGAACTTGGGAAAGCAACTGAACTTTAACTCCCTGGATCTGTTCTGGGGCCCCCAAAACCTCCTGCTGAAGCTCAGAGTGAAACCCTATGCCAGCCTCAAATGAATGAGAATTTTCTGTGACTGCGTCCTGTGGTTTCGGCTGGTTTTGCAATTAAGTTTGTGTCCCAGTTTCGTTCTGAATTTCAGCTGATGCCATGCTCAGCTCAGATAAATCAGGACCTTAAAATGAAACTCAACCCCATATGAGCCTCTCCTCTCAACCAACTGTTACCCTGTGCCTTTTTGTTTTGGTTATTCTCTCCCCCACCTCATTTCTAGTCCAGTCAAACTCTCCTCTAGTCACTGCTCTTTCCCTCATAGCACAAGTGATCAAAGCTTCCCAGGGCATTTGGAGGTGTCTGCTAGGCTTTTCCCTCTAGATCCATATTCATCAGTGGTTTTGCTTTCAGCCTTCTTGCATTTATACAAAAGCAATGCAAAAGCAAGGAGCTCCGTTCTCCAGGAAAGAGCATGTGCTGCCAGGCTCCCTGCAGCCTCTGAATATTGGGCTCAGCATCCACCAAGAGGCCAACTTGTGTGCGTGCGCAGATGACTGCTGTCTGTGCATTAGAAGGAGTCTTAGCTGATATGGTGGTTTCTTGCTTTGCTACTAGTCCAGAGCAGGAAAAAGTAGGAAAGAGAAACAAGCACTAAAATGTAGAGGAGTGGTCAAGAGATTCACACTCAAGAGTGAATCAAAGGAGTCAGATCCTTCAGGAGTCTGAAGCTGAGAGCTGAAACTTAGAATTGAGTATGAAGCTGAGAAACTAGAGGTCACAGAAAAGAAGCCGCTTGTGTGTGCGGAGGTTTTGTAGATGCAGTTGCGGACCTTTGTTTTCACAGTCAAATGTGTTGCTCCATCTGTGTAAACAAGCAGCAGAGAAAGTTAACGTTACAGGAAAAATACAGTAGAGGGAAAGAGAGTTGAGCAGGTTTTGGCTACACAGCAAAGAAACTCAATGGGGTTGGGGCTGCAACTCACTTGTGCCATTTTCCGATCCAGATGAAGAAAACGAATGAATGCCCAACAGAAGGGGAAAGGGGAAAGACCTTTAGAGGACTGTACCAGCAACACAGCCTGTGAGGACTCCATCTGATTTTAATGCAGTGGGAAGCATGCCCGGCACTCTAAATAATGCTCTGATTGTATGTAATGTTACACAGAGCCCTGGCTTGATGGGGTCCTGATCGACACAGCTGGAGGGAAAACTCATCAGGAGTCACACACTAGGCAGTAAATAAATAAATAAACTTCAGTGCCATGCAGGTATTTATAGGGGTTTTGTTTTTATTGTTTGGGTACATTAAAAAATGCCAAACCCAACTAATACCAGCCAATAAGGTCCCAACATGTGACTTCTATGTATTACTTTTCATAAGTATGTTTATTTCTCATCAGTCTTATCCTTTGTCTTGCTCAATATCCTCCAGAACTTCCTTCTTTCCCCCATAACCTTTATAGAAGTTCCCTTATAGCTGGTTTCATGTGCATCTTATCTGCCAGAGAGGACACGGAAGTTCTGTATATTGGTAAAAAGGCCCAGGCTAAAAGATGAAATGTAAAAATGAAATGAAAGGCTTAAAGCATGAAAGGTATTAATAAAAAAGTCTGCTTTCGTAGGGTCAGAATCAGAAGTGTTGCATTAATTAATTAATGAGTTAATTAATTAACAGTTAATGTGATTTTGGAAGACATTTAAAAAAACAATCACATCATCAGATGCTGGGAACTATGAAAGCACCTCAGGATCTGCTGAGACTGCAGAGAAAGGGAGCTCCACTGCACGTCCTGCATGCCGGGCACCCCAGTCAGGATGCCTGCTGGGTGCAACTTCAGATCCTTGCTATCCTGCATTTCCCTGAAGTGGAAACTGGGTTTGAGGGAGCTGTGGGAGAGCTCTGCCCAGCAACAACCCACAGGAACTGCTGAGGGCTGGGCCAGGCACCTCACCTGATGGAGTCTGGCCAACTGCATGAGTAAGAAAATAATCACCTTACAACTGTTCTTTTAACTGCATAAAGGAAACACTAAAGGCTGAGAGAGCTGGGCTGGGGCAGTCTGGACAAGAGATGGCTCCTGAAGGGAGCAGCTCCAGTGTCTAAAGGGGCTGCAGGAAACCTGGAGAGGGGCTTGGGACAAGGGCCTGTAGGGACAGGCCAAGGGCAATGGCTTGAACCTGCCCGAACAGGGGAGCCTGAGCTGAGCTCTGAGGCAGAAGCTGTTCCCTGTGAGGGTGCTGAGGCGCTGGCACAGGGTGATGGCCCAGAGAAGCTGTGGCTGCCCCATCCCTGGCAGTGCTCAAGGGCAGGTTGGACACAGGGGCTTGGAGCAAGCTGCTCCAGTGGAAGGGGTCCCTGCCCATGGCAGGGGCTGGAACTGGGTGAGCTTTAACTCTGAGTCTATGTTGAAGTGAGGTTTTTTGCTATTCAATATCAACAACATGGAATAGAACCACAGAATCATAGAACAGTTTGTGCTGAAAGGGATCTTCAAAGTTCATCTAGTCCAACTTCCCTGCAATGAGCAGGGACATCTTCAACGAGATCAGGTTGCTCAGAACCGCATGCAGCCTGGCCTTGAACGTTTCCAGGGATGGGGCATCCACCACCTCTCTGTGCAACCTGTGCCAGTTTTACCACCCTCGTTGTACAAAATGACTTCCTATTCAAAAAGTGCCAGGTAATGAGTCACAGAGTGACTAAAATGCTGCGTGATTGATGTGACCCATCTTGTAAAGGCAGCAATATAAAAGGTTTAAATATTATTGTTGTCATTCTCATTGGCATATTATTAAGAGTAATCAAGAATCCTCAGATTCTTCTGTCACACTGCTGTACACTAACTTTGCCTACAGAAAACAGGGAAGGCTCATGGATTACGTGCTACCAGGATCTGCAGTGGCCTTCAGGTTGTCACCTCTTCTCACATCCATGTAACGTGCACCAAAAAATAAAACCCCAAACCCCCTCATTTTCAGTGAAAAATCAAAGGCCACTTCTGAAAAACTGGAAGTCGAAGCAAGGTGAGATGTTTGACACCACACAGTGACACACACACTGTCAGTGTGAGCACATACAGAACCAGCCACGTGCTCAACTCTCTTTATTCCTCTTAGCTGTGTGAACTACTCACAACTGGAGGGCACATGTCACTTAAGAGTGACATGCAAATCATTACTGCTTTGTCTGCCAGGAAATCTGGGTAAACCAATGTGGAGTTCAGGTTCATTATATTGACATTTTTACCAACAAGTAAATGGAAAGGTTACCTTGTTGACATACCAGATGTTCTTCAAACTGCTTTTCAAACCATGGCTTCCATACATCTCTATAAATACATAAATTAGACACTTACAAGTGGTGTGTGAATCAATATATGGTAAATCACTCATTTGTATACACACAGCAAAAACTACTGTGTGTAAACCCCATATTTCACACAATGTCAAAACCTCCTTTTTCACCCAGTACTTTTCATTTTCCTGAAAATAGCTGTCATCTATGTAACTGTTTTCCCCCAAGACCAACTGTTCTTCATAGTAAGCACATTACAGGGAAACCTGTGTGCCTGAGTTAGCACATGGTGTTATCAATGGCAGTTAAGCACCCAAGCTAACACACTACGACACATATGCAAGGGCTTGAGTTTATGTATCTAAAAGAGCAGATTTGCTCCAGCTTAGATTTAGCCTCAAGGTATTTTCACTCCCTCCTTCTTCATTCCCCCCCCCCCCCCCCC
>NDXB01013047.1:0-48700 GCA_002631895.1 Agapornis roseicollis | reverse complement strand
TTGTCCCCCCCCCTCTTTCTTCCCCCCCCCCCCCCCTTGATTCATCTCTAATAACAAAAATAAGCCATTTGTCCAATGAGATACTTCAGCCAGTTGTCTTTTCGTGGTGATGCAAATCAGGACTGACCTTGCAATTACAGTCTCTCTGAAGCACACATGGTCCAGGATGAAATCACTAGGGTTGATAACGTGATTTTTACATGGTGGTGCACCCCCTCGCCTCAGGATTAAACAAAATGGAGCTGAGCGCAGCTTAGTTTACGAAGGTCTTCAAGTACCTCAGCTCCATTACTGCAAAGGAGAAAATGGTGTTTGGTCCTTGTTCATCAAGGTCTCCAACTGCAACCATTATTTCTCTCAAGTCCCTTGCAGTGCCACTGATTTCTTGCCATGCCCAGTTTCTAATGTATGAATTTATTCTGGTGTAAATCAGAGCAAACCAGATTAATTTCCTAAATCTCCAGTTGCAGAGAAATGAGATTTCTTGGAATGACGGTGATGCCTTCTGCCAGCTGCCCCATCTCCTAATCAAAGAAATGTCATAACAAATCAGCTTTTCTGTAGTACCTTATATACATTCAACATACAGATGCAGCATGGTTTCAATACACTCCAAAAGGCTCCTCCAAACTGGAAGAAACCTTGATCAATTCAGACCCTTCTCAACCAGCTGTGAAACAGGACTGTGTCTTTCCCACTTTATAATTCTTCACTGAGTGCTCATACTGAAATTGTTTCATAACCACATGAATTTGGAGTTTTCATTTCACCCTTGGAAGAAATGTAGAGCCTGGCACAGTGACAAGTATAACAGTGTGTAAAAGCACAATTAACTTATGCTCCCACCCCATTTTTTTACATTTCTAAGGAAGCTCTGAGATTTCAGAGTGATTGTTTTCACTGCAGAGCCAGCAGCACACAATCCCTTCACTTCATTAGCAATGCCCTACAAAACCAGTATAAACCCCTGTCCCACTGCTGGAGGACAGGTTACAGCACATCCTGCATCTTCCCCCAGCAACAGGCTTCCTAAAAGAAGGAAGCAGCAATTAAAAAGGCCAAGTGCAGATACATAGAGTGCTAACAGCATACTGTCTTCCCTAAGTTTTTTCCTAGGACAACCAACTTCACAGAATCCCAGCCTGGTTTGTGTTGAAGGGACCTTAAGGCTCCTCCAGCTCCAACCCCTGCCACAGGCAGGGACCCCTTCCACTGGAGCAGCTTGCTCCAAGCCCCTGTGTCCAACCTGGCCTTGAGCACTGACAGGGATGGGGCAGCCACAGCTTCTCTGGGCCATCACCCTGTGCCAGCGCCTCAGCACCCTCACAGGGAACAGCTTCTGCATAAGGTTTAATCTAAATCTACCTCCTTTGAGTTTAAAACCAATCCCTCTTGTCCTACTACTACATGCCCTTGTGAAAGCTTGATACTTTTCATTTCATAACTTGAATTTGTTTACATATAAACAAGTAACACCTTAGAGACTAAAGTTCAAAGTTTTTCAATGTGATTGTTAGAATATGCCAAAGGATGCTGAAGTTGTCTGTTTGACAAGAAGTCTGAGATCTTGAACTCTCAACTCATCTTGATCAAAGAAAGATGGCTAAAAAGCAAATGGCTTCAGATACTTCATGCCAAGTTCCTAACACTGCAAATGCTTATGAACTTTTCTACCTCCCTGCTTTACAGAGACAGCTTGGGTGAGGAAAGTTAATGGTAAATATTCTCAGAATAGTGTCCTTTCTGTCTGCCTATGATTTGCTGTGGGGCTGAGACAGGGGCATGTGAAAGAGGTGACTACTGAACCAAGAAACTTTTTATTCCTTTGAGGATGCTGAAGGAACCAGGATGAGGTTGTCCATGCTGAACATGGATGCTGTATCAAACCAAGCTTTGAGCTTGGTCCCGTGATGACTTCAGTTTACCACCACTCTCTGGGTAACACTACACAGAGGATATCACTTGCATTTTATCTTTTTCCTGATGAGAGCAGACACTCAAAACTGTGTTGATCTTCCAATATACCACAGAAACTGTCTATTTTCATTGTATTGACTTTTCTTCCTGTAGATCTCTCATTAGCAGCCACTGCTAGCACAGATCAGAGGTGCTTTCATATTTAATCACTCTGTGCCCTAATAATCTCAAGTCAAAAAACCCTCCAGAGTTCATCTATCTTAAATTGTCTTAAAGTTTGTTTTAGATATCCATCAGGCTTGCCACTTCCCAGGGAAAACAGTTTAAAAACAGTACTAAGCAGACTGTCACTGCAGAACCACCATCACTTCGATCATAGATGGCACAAGCCACCAGCCAGGTATCATATTTCCAGCAGCATTCAATAGCCTGACATATGCTTTCCCTATACCACCAACACCATAAAGACATTCTGCCAGACACAATCATCTGTATATAGCCTGGCAATTTATAAGCTATCCTAACTAAGCACATGGTCTGAAGAGCCTGGCTGTTAAAAGAGGAACAGCCAGCTGCAGCAATGGATAAAATTGCATCTAAAAGCAGAACAAAACCCTAACACACCGAGCCTTTGCTAGTTCTCTTTCACAAGCCTGTGCCCAGATTTGTGCAGGGTCTTAAAACTCCTTTTAAATAAAGAGATAACTGAATAAAAGCATTATGCTACTCCTGATAGTTGCAAGAGTTGCAAATTAAAAGCAACACATGCTTCTATTCATGGGAAAGGCAAAGGAGACTGGGTAGGTTTTATACTGTGAGGCTTTGCTCTTTGAATTCTGATTATTTTTTTAAAACCTTGATTGTTCATTTTTAATGGAGTTCTAATGAAACACCCTTAAGCCCTGCAGTGGTTTGCACTGATGGTTAGCAAGCCAAATACCAGTATGTCTTGTTTCACATGTAGCATTAGAGATAAGAGAGGGTAAGATCATGCCCTGGTTTTACAAGGCAGTAAGAGGCACTTAGGGGCCATACAGTCTCCTGCTTGGCTGCCTAAAGCCGACTCTGGTCATTAAATAATGTGAAAGGCTTATAATAACAGCTGGTGACTAATATATTCCCTTTGTGCAAATGTTTTACATTTGTCACTATAACCACTGGAGAGAGACAGCTCTGCTCTCCTAAAGGCTCAATCTGGCCCAGAATGTTTTTTATGTACTCAAAACTGCATCCTTACCAGCCCCCATTTGCCAAATAACGTCACGCAAACAACTACTATCACTATCACATCTATCACATAATAGTAGACTTTACAACCTATGGTAAGTATAAGCAAAATGATCATATCATCTTTAGGATACCAAGGTAAGATAAAACATGTTAAGCAGGAAAAAAGGGTGTAAAAAGTGTTAAAGAAGTTCTTTCCTTCAATTACTTTAAACCATGTTTTCCAAGAGAAATTTTCCTGTCTGGAAAAGGCAAATAACCCTACAATTCTGTATGAAGTGGCAAAAAAAGAAGGGGCGCTGAGATGCACCTCAGATCCATCACAACTACTGAAGCTCTGATATGAAAGTCACAACTGAGATCTGTTAGACACCAGCTCTGCTTTCCACACCCATGGGTCCATTTTTACCGTATTTCATAGTTTCAGGATGTAGCAAGGAAATCGCACATGCGAATCACACAAACCAAACACGTCCTCCTGCTGATTCAGTGCCAGTGCCCTCTTATTAAAGAAATAATGTAGCATTCTTGGATATCCTGGCACATCTGTGGGTGATGCCAGGCAAATGACAAGTTATTTCACTGAATCACTTCTCCAGAAGAGCTTCTGACTTACACAGTGAAGTACATCCTCACAGTGAGCGTGAACTTGGACTTGACTCTGAGTTCCTGGAGTGGTACCAGCAGCCTCCTTGTTCTACAGAAAAGTTAATTGCTCATCTTCCACTCTCTGTGGTCATTTCTTCCTTTTTTGCTGGCCTATTTCCAGAAAGGTCCACGCATTAACCTTGCTTCCACCACTTTAACCGCCTCTCCCCATTTACAAGGAGCATCAACAGATGAATATATGTTCTGCAAGCGGGAGTGGCTTTTCTTTCTTTGGGAATGGATGGGCAGACACCTTTTTCCATTGGATGCAAACATGTGCACCTTACTGCAGAGAGCAACTGACAGGATAAACCCACAGCTCAGCAATTTGGCCAAGGCTGTATCAGACTAACCCAACCCATGCAGAAGTACAAAACACACTGTCCTATGTCATTTCAATTACATCTGTGTTTTCCTCAGACTTTCTGCTTTTCTGGTAATAGAATTTTACAAAGGGTTTCACATTGTAAACCCTTAGAAAGTCAGAAAGTCCAAGCAACCAGATGGTGATACCTTTCTCATATTTGTATGGGTAATGTTAGCACCAAACAATATCACAGCCATTGCCCTGAGTGAAGCCATGCACTGTCTTTGGTAGTGTCTTAAAGAGTTTATACAGGGCGGGGAAAACAGCAAGACCAATGCCTACAGCTGGACAAAGTGCTATAGCAAAGATTTCACCAAAATCTCGTTTCTGATCAACCAAAATATTCCTCAGCTCTGTACAAGCTTCTCCAAAATCCAGTGGTTTAAAATGCCCATCTCAAACAATAAAAACTTCACAAACATTTCAATGGCTATTTTCAAATTTTCCAAAAGAAAGATCTTCATTTTTTGGTTTATAAATTGAAACTTTTTTAAACTTTTGTGGGGTTTTATTTAAAGCTTAAAGAAAACTATTTTTTTTTAAAAAAAAACCACAATTAAATGAACAAAAATGAAATTAAAGCAACTTGGACCCACGAAGCAGCCTGACAGCTTCTCAGTTCCCACTTTTCAGAGGCAGATTGTTTTGAACACACTCAAAAGCTCTTTACAAATATTTTTGCTTCGTGTTTCCAGAACTGTCAGAAAACAAAAATAGTCCATTATTCACACAGCTTTGCCAGAAAGCTCCATGACTGCAAAGGACACAGGCTCATGTGGCCTCCAACAGCTGTATTCCATCTAATTCTCCTAGCTCAACTTTGGATTCCTATTGGTTTGGCAACCCTGAAGGTTCAGAATATCTTGTGGATAACATTAGGCACAAGAACATAGGTAGAATTTAGGCTGCCTGAAAACAGCCTTGAATTCATGGATATTTTCCATCTCCTGCTGGTCTTCCAGGAATGGCACCACTAACCTACCTCATTTTCCCCTTTGCCTAGGACTGTGTTCAAATGCCACACTCAGGCTCTGCAAATGGCATTGAAATGCATGTATGTGTCACAATGGTGCCAAGGAACAAGGCAGGACCAGCATCAGGTAAAAAGCAAGAGAAGAGACAAGGACAGAGAAACCAGGGGTTATAAGTCAACTGAATTCTCAGAAAGGGAGTTGATGAGATGGACAAAAGGAGATGTGATTCATAGGAAACTCACATGTGACCCAATGTTCTCTGTCATGTCCGGGGATGGATAAGCACTCACAGAAGCATCATCAGGAGGAAGCTCGGCTAGATGTGTGTGGTCACCTCTTCCCTGGAATCCATCAACTCAACACAAGTCTGCAAAATTTGTGCTTTCTCAAAAACATTATAATGTTACATTTGTAAATTCAAGCTCAGCTGTGGAGCCTTCTTTTGTGACTTCTATTAAATACCTATTATCATAGTTCAGTACCAAACCATGAGCTCCTTTGGGATAATGACTATTGTAACAATGAATGCTAAATCATGCTCTGCCCAAGGAGCTGAATATCAAGGCGTATAACAAGAGAAAGATGGAGACAAACAAACAAGAAGAGATCTGTGTGATAACTATGACACGCAAGAGTCTCAGCACATCATGTTCCCTGGCATTGCCAGCCCCTTTTGTAGTCTCATGGCAGAGGGAGGTTTATTCTTTTAGTCCAAAAATAACCTATATTTTGAATGTTTTGCTATAAATTTGGTTTGATCGGTCACACACTCTCTGGAATTAGAATAAACATAGGTTATCTTAACATAGAAATAACTCCTTGGATATTTAGCTTCTAGCTGGTTTTCCCAAACAGTTCTATAATCTACACACGCACAAACATTTAATTACATGTTTTAAATGAACTGTGCATATATGCCATGCCTTAGCACATTAGAAAACACATTTTCTGGGTAGATGAGACATTTTTATGATGCAGGACTTTACTACTTGTTGTGGACATGATGCTGTAAATATTCCTGGTGTGTCAGTTTACAGGGATCAGGTCTGTGCTGTACCTACCACATTAGGAAGCAAATATCTTTCTTAGATGGAAATAGGTTGAATCAAAGAAACTGACAAAGAACCATAAATGCCACTGGCAAAAACTGATTTCTAGAAGATCATCCAGCTCAAACTAAACTTGGTTGAAATACTCCAAATAACATCAGTAGAGGCAAGTCCTAAGTACAGCAGATGTTAGATGGATGTGTTGGTATATTTTAATTTAAATGGCAGAACTGTAATCTTTGAATTCTTTGAGACATTCATATGCAAGGTCCAGTTGAAGTCAAGGTTCTGTCTCTATCTAAATTACTATGAGAAATCAGTGTGACTTGATCTGTGTTCTCATACACAGGATTCTATGAAGGACTGGTAGACTTGGTCAGAGGAAGAGGTAAGTTTGATCTATGCACCCCCTTTCTCTTCCAAGTGAAGACTGGAATTACGGGGAAGGAAATGAGGCAAGCCTCAGTTCAGCTTGCTGGCAAGAGCATCTTAGGCTGTGTGGGGTAGGAGACGGGAAGGCAAAAATGCCTCCTGAAGTTAAACAGCCACCAGCAAATTACTGGCCTCCCTCAAACTGGAAGGAGCAGGGAGGAGCGTGATTCCAAGGCATACCAAAATTCCTGCTCAAATTAGCCAAAGCATGATGTAGCTTAGATGCTACCATTGCACTGGGTGATACCTGTGGGCATGACCTGGTGCAGAGAAATGTAAAGACAGCTGAAGTTTTAAAACTTAGGTCTAAAGACAGATACAGCTCTGAAAACCTTCATCTGGCACCACGGAGAGGGGGTTATTTTTAATATGAGACACTTTAGTTTCATTCTGCACAACCTGTAGCTCAGGACATGAAACCATTTTTCTCTAAGTACCTTTTTCAAATCTGGCTTGAATAATGGCAAATTAACGTTTACTAACAACCCGAGTTTGGTGGCTGAAATAAGCTGCTTGTTGCATTGAATCAGACCTCGTTTAAGCAGGCTTCAATAACCTATGTAGCTGCTGGTGCTATGGGACCTACCAGCACAGTGACCTAAACACAGTGCTAGCAGTGTTATACCACCAGCATTGCCCAAAGCAGGCTAGGAAAGGATTGTCTGACCGCTGCCTCCCTGGGGACCTCCAAGGAAATGAGATGTATCTCATGAGCTTCTCAATCAGCAGAAATTAGAACAAAAATAAATAAAACTGTTGGTGGTCTCAACTGTGTTTCTTGTGCGCAGTCACCCATGTTGCAAAAGCTTTCCTTGTGATGGGCACTAATTGCTCTCCCTTGCTAAAGCTCTTAGTTAAGAAGTTAGGAGTGAAATGACAACAGAGAATAAAGGTCAGGATGGCAAAAGCATGCAGATGCTTTGCCCCCACACTCAGCAGCCTGAACTTCCACCAGAACTAATAGGAATGTTGGTCTCTAGAAGGAATCATGACCTGGAGTTACCTGACCCATGTTTAATCAACTACAGTGATAGTCCAAATGTGGCTATCTTGGGCATTGCTACAAACAAGGAAGATACAGGCACATCCAGAAGTCAGATCAGAGCTTTTGGAGGATACTCAGCTCTGCTTAAGGTCCCCATCTCATGCATCAATCAGAAATAAAGATAAGCCCAATGCCAAAACCTCAGAAAACTGCCCAATCTGAGAGGACCTGAGTCTTGGCCCATGCAGACTCTCTGTGGACCAGTGCTGATCCTCATCACTAAAATACAAGCATCTCATGCTCCTCTGAGGAAGCATCTCTCCAGTGACCTAGGTGGACCTTATATATGAAGCTTTGAGCTTCTGAAACTGAGCTCTTTTCTCTCCTCTGCATGATCTGGGCAGCATGAATGAGCCTCACAGCTGCTGCCAGGTTGAAGACTGAAATCATGAATTCTGCATTGAGACCCTGAGTTTTGAATCAAGCATTAGTGAATCATCATGGTTATCAGTAGGTAGCAGCCTGAAAGACGTACACACTCTATCTAGCTGCTGCAAAATTCATGCAGAAGTGTCTAAAGCCATGTGAAAAGCAGTTCTAAACCAGCACATTTTAAAAGAAACTAGATGAAAAAGATACGCACAAATCTTCATTCTCTAATCAGAATGCAGGTCACTGAGTGCCTCTCACAAACAAGACACTGGTGACTATTCAAACCTTATAGGCACCTTCTATTACATAAGGCAAACTTTCTATTACAAATATATTCATTGCTTGTAAGTACAGTGCAAATATGTGGGGTTTTTTTCAGTAAAATTTTTATGGATATAATTGTATTTCTAATCTTATTTTTATTAATTAGCATATAGCTTTGTTTATAGAACATGGATTGTTAAAAGTGTAATTGTAGCAAACGTACTTTCTCCGTGTTTAGACTGGTACTCTGAGGCCCATGCCCATCTAAGAACAGATCCTAGATATTCATCTCACTAGAGAGATACCCTCATAACCTTAATTTTAAGGAGTTCCTGGTAATCAGAAGCTTGCTCCCTCATGGGGAGCTGGCTGAAGGGTCTCATGAAAGACACTATGAAGTGTTATATACCTGGTGGGAAGAAAGTGGTGTTTTGTGTGTGATGGATCAGGCCTTTTACTCAGTCAATGCTACATCTTTTCTCACCACATGAATGATTGATTCTAGGTCTTAATTCTTCTGTGCGTGTCCTGCAGGACTAATGTAGGTGGCCAACCTTCAGGCATGCATACTCACAAATGGGCTATGTCAAGCCGAATGTCAGAGGACATATTTTGGAGGTTACAAAGAAACAGAAAACAGAATCAAATGAAACACAACCAGTCTGATTATACAAGACAAACTGGCAATATGGAGGTTTACTGAAATGAAATTAATATTTCTAAGAAAGTGTCTGGGTTTAGTGGGAATTATTTTCTTAGGTGGTATTTCAGTGCTCAGAAAATGTCAAAGGTTTAAAAAAATCACCACTTCAAAACAACTGGGGGTGTTTCAGTGGAACATGCTGACATTTTTCACTTGAACATCACTGATTCTTGGGGAATATTTCATTCTACAAAAGCTGTCGAAGTCTTATCCAGTTCTATCTATTACTCTCAAAAGGAGAACAGGAGGGCAAGGGGAACATTCTTAGCAGAGCAAATAGGGTTTAGGATGACAGGACCCACTTGATGCTGAGTGGGAAGGTGAGTTTGTGTAGTAACCACTCTGATCTGAAAGGCAATGCTCAACCCTGTCTCCTTCTTAACTTCAGCTTGGAGCGAGTGTCAGATCCCAGTGTAAACTTTCCCATCTGTGTTATTCTATTAACTGAAAGGGAAAGGGATTAGCATGTGTACTTGTCACATCTTTTGACCTGTTGCATACTGAGACTGAAGGTAATGTTAAAGCAAACAGCATTCTTATCCCTCTGCCAGGATAAGCAGGGCACGGGTGTAGTGTTTTGTTAAAAGAAAAGAAAGCTGGAGCACGTAAAACAAAGTATGTGCCTTGTGCAAAAACAAATCTTGGAAGTTGAAGATTTCCAAAGGGTATACCTTAAACAGGGCGAGCGCGCGAGAGAAAAACAGTGGAGAGGAAAGATCCCTTCCCTGCCAAGCACCAGATGGAGGGCCTTCCCACGGAAATAGCTGCAGAAGACAGATCGCTGACAGAAACCACTGCCAAGAGAAGGAGGTCCTCCTCGTGCTGGTAAAAGCTTAGTGGATGAGAACATAATACTCTGATGAAAACACGTGCTCCAGAGAAGGGGGTTGGCGTGTGGCACAACGCTCTTTAATGTGACAGAGTGTGGCTCGTACCCCTGAAAGGAGTGCATGCAATGGAAGTTTGATGTGGCTTGGGGCTTCATTCCATCTTTTCATACAGATTCTTGGTTTTTTCCCCCACTTTAAGTTTATAGAGCACATGTGCACACACAGACATGCATAACGGCAACAATAATCTGCTTTTCCTCTCCTTTCTCCTGAATTTCATTTCCATGAGGTCTTTGCTGTGATTGGGACAAGATGAAGTGTTGGATGCTGACACTGATAGAGAATACATTTGGGGATAGAGGGCTTAATGAAGCTAGGCACCAAAAATCTCTTTTTCAAACGTTTCAGTTAACTTGGCACTAAATTATTCATAGAAAAAGAAATTGAGGGCTTTCCACTCCTGCTTCTTCCTACATCTTTCTGTTTCCTTTGTGAAAATCCATAGGAGTGTGTGCACTTTGCAAAGAACAAACAAATTCAGCATCTCCAGGATGATCCAGTCAGTTCAGCAATGGGGAAAAAAAGGCAATTAATTATACTGCTGTCACAGAGAGCCACATGAATGGGACAGGATAACCTGGGTACAGTGCATTTTCAGGAAATAACATCTAGGCAGAGCAGGTACACCCTGATGTTCCCAACATTTGAATGAGAACCATTATATTACAGTTATGGCCAAGGCTTGAGCATCTACTCAACAAAGTAGACAGTTAATGCAAAATATTGACCACAACTAAAACCCAGTTCCACTTTTGTACCATCTTCCTTTCTCTCAGGGCAAGCAGCAGATCAACAAACTAGTCCAGCAGTGGGGTAGTATCCAGTATCAAGCTAGTAAAACATGTGAGGAAAGGATAAGGGAGGTGAAGCTCTTCAGCCTGAAGAAAAGGTTAAAGAAGGGGATCTAATCTGTACCTTCTACAAACTGATACATGGCTACAAAGAAGATAGAGTCCAAATTTTCTCAGATACACACAATGAAAGGATGTGAGGCAAAGATCACAATTTGCAGCAAATTCCCATCATTTGTGCCTTCACAGTAGGGCTTTTGACTCTCTGTGAGGATCATCATCACCATCTATGACAAACGGGCATGCTCTCCCATTGTGGAAGGAGGCAGTTACACAAACACATGCCACCATTTATGGGTGACCAGGACCAGTTCTGCAATGTCTCATGCTCTGTCATCTCAAGAAGTGAATGGATTTCCCTCCCTCCCTCGCTGTCACTAAGCCAGGGGCATGAATGCATTCTGTGGACAAAATACAGCTTTGTCAGCTTAGTTCACTAAGAAAAGAGTACACCAGTTATTGACAAAAGAATTTCCTTTAAACGTGATGTATCTGTTCTCACAGGAAGAGTCCTAATGGTATAAAGACTATAGAGAAGACAATTAAGGATGGCACACAAACCTCCTGCAGTGACAATCAGTGTTATCAAAATGAATTTGCCAGGGTGTGACAATGAGGAATATCATGATTTCCACTTGACCTCAATCTTTTTGATGGGAACTATTTCCCCATACTTTGTAAATTATTAGTCAAACCTGGGTTGAAGTTGTAGGGAAACCCAAGGGAGATGGAGCACGGAGTGCAGTGGGCAACGCTAAGCTTCTGTGTTGCATTGCACCAAAAGAGATCATAGAGATCACTACTGGGAATCCTCACCACTGATAATGGTGTTCTTAGAGCACATACTTAACCCCTTTCAGAACAACTATCAAAGCAAGTTTATGGCAGGCTGTTATAATAAATGCAAGCATTTCAGTGCAGCGATTGGGAATATTTACAGGGTAAACAAAGACATTTTGGGGAAGCCATGTGGCAAGGGTCATTGCTTTGCTGAAAGACAGAATGAGATAAGAGCCCTCATGCTTCATTAGACTTATGCTTTCCCCTTCAAATGACTGGAAGGGTCCAGCCTGACAGTACAAGGCAGCACTGTTCCAGACTCCCCACACATTGTCATCACTTCCTCACTTCCTTCTTACCTCCTGAATCATATTCATTCACTTTGTCTTACAGCAGCACGTAACTGTCCCATCCAAACGCCAAGTTTGCCATGCATGTACAAGCACAGAATGAAACACTGACACTTGGTCTGTAGTGCCTTAAAGCCTGTCCTTCAGGGAGAGATGTATACAGTATTTTTGCACAACGATATCTCTAAAATTACATTTCCAAAGGCAAATACCTAAGTGTATTGTATATACATTGACTGACAGAATATTTTCAAATATAGAGTCTTATTAGTATCTATGCAGAAATTCCTGAATTTAGCTATCTCTGATGTTAGATATTAGGAGGTCTAATTACCCAAAGTCAGATGGGAAGCTGCCTGGATTCTAGGTTTAATATCCACACAAACAGTTCTTTTTCGTCAAGCATTTCATAGATGCTTTTGTAGAGATATGTATGATAATGTATATGTAAATATGATTTTTCTTACTTATTTGGTCTGAAGAGACTATAAGTTCAAGGACCAAGTATTTCCAGCACACTTGGTGGTGTTTTGACATCAAACTCCCAATATTCCCACTACTAGGTACAGCCAAGGCTTAAGGATGTACACACCTATACCATTTTCTCATCATCTATTCAATTTAAGCACATTATATGCCTTCAAATACTCATTAACAATTCTTATCATCTGTTTTTGTTTCATAGCTGAGGGGGACTGAGATCTGCACAGGATGGTGCCATTTCTAATAAGAATATCTTCAAATTTCTCTGCTTTTAGAACAGGCAAACAAAAAAGCACAAAAGAATTACTTAGTTATAGACCTTTCTTTACATGGAGGAATTTGGACCAAGTTTCTCTCTAATAAATAACAGTGAATGACACTTGTAGGATCATACAGGTAGAAAACATAGGGGGTTTGTACTCAAGTTGTGAAGGACAGCAAACTGAACACCACCCTCTGGCTCCAACAGAGTTGGGGTTTTACTTTGAAAGGCACTGTATCCTGATTAGCCAAGTGATAACAGTAGAGTTCTTACTTGCACTTAATCGTTGCTGATTTGTTACCTGCCAGCTATTGGGTACCTCTAAACTCAGTGTAGACACTGTCCTGTTAGCTCATCACCATCCTCACTGCTACTAGTGCTATTCCCAGTGCCACTATGAACTATGTGGCTTACCTGCGCTGTAAATAAAGAGAAACTGTGCCAGTATTAAATAATTCCAAATTTGCCCGTCTGTGTTATGAAGATGTTGGTGTAAAAAAAAACCATCAAGATCTGGGCTTTGCAAAGGAAAAATAAGAGTCATTCAGCATTGGTTTGAGTTTTGGTCCATCAGAGTTTAGATGAGAATTGGTTGCTATCCCTTTGCTTATTCCTTCATGCTAATAAAGTCCATCTACAATCAAACCAAGTCCTCAGAGAAGTCTTTAAAAGGGGAAAAAAAAATGGAGCTAAATCAGCTCTTGAATTCCCACGTAAATGGGGTTGAGGAGTGGAAAATTTCTTTTACCTATTCTTTGGGTGGTACAGAAATCTAAAATTCCTCTGGCCCTGCTTCCCTGGGCCAAGGCAAACACAGAGATTGTCCTTTTAATGTCTTAAAGGCTCTGTTTTCTTGTAATGCCAAATGCAATATTTTGTTGAAAACACTACACCAGAAGTTTCCCAGCTGAGAAAACAGGCTGGTGAAAAATGGCTTCAGAAACTGAAATAAACCATGCAAAAGCTGTTCAGGGTGTGTGTATGAAATGAACATCTGGATCTGGCTTGTTAAACTGCCTCTTTTTTTTCCTTCCCCCCTCCCCCTTTTTCTTTTTCTCACAGCTGTTTGAAGGAGTCCTGAGGGCAAAGAGACAGGTCAATGGACTGGATTACACCTTCTCTGCTTTTTTCTTTTTCTCCAAGCTCTCGGCACCTACGCGAGGAATCGAGGCTGCCACATGTGGGTTTAATAAGTAGGCACAAACACAGGAGAGAGAAAAAAAATAGCTCCATTCCTGTTGGTTCTTCAGAGAGACGCTGAAGGAAAAATAAACTCCGGATTTCAAATTTTCTTTCCCCAAAAAAAAAAAAGAGAAACCTTATGGTTCTAATCAAATATTTCTTTAAAAACCCAATGGATTATTATTGCTTTAAGAAATCACGGTCTTTGCACAGTGTATCTTTATCTCTGTTCCTTTAGCAAGGAATAACAATGGGTTAATCCCTTACCTGCTGGAGCAAGAGGAAATTATAAAATGCCAATGGCCTGGGTTCACTGAGCTGAGTCTTCCTACACCACAAAATAGATACACGCAGTTATATTGAAGGGGTTCAGATTTAAACTCAGGCCGCAGCTTCCCCAGCCTGAGCAGTCCAGAAATGAAACAGAGAACAAAAGGAACCAAGAAACTATCTGGGGCTGGTATTTTCTGAGAAACTGATGATTTTTCTTTTCCTACTGACACAACATCCCCTGGCATTGCAAAAGGGATGGCAGCAGCAAAGCATCTTCCAGCTTCAGCAACCTGCTCCCGGAAGCTCTTTCACGTGGCTCTTCTAGAGACAAGGTGTTAGGTCTCTCCCTAGGTTGGACTGTGTGTCAAATGACTATACTACATAATCCATCCGGCCACAAAGGCTGCTGATGTCTCTCCAGTCCACTGACAATTAGCGGCATGAAAATAATCTGCTCCCTTTGGAATATAGCCATATGGCACTGCACCCTCATATACACAGGTGGAGACAAACCAAGGAGCAAGGCCACCAAACCTGAGCAGACATCAATTTTCTATAAGCAAAACTTTCCTTTTTGCTTAAAGCTCTATTTTCTAACCAACTCTTCCCAACTTCTGTGCTCCCTGTGAACGTTTAAACTAATGAACAGAATTCCAGCTTGGACAGAACCATTGTACTTGCTGAGAGGTTTTGCACACCCAGGTGCAAGAGTTTGTGACCTTTTTAGTAGCAAATCTGAGTTTACTCCACCTCCTTTCACCGTTGCTTCTCTGAGTTCTGCTTGGGGCTGGTCCCAGTATCACAGTCCAATAAGTAAAAAATTATGTCCCCAGATCCTTGAGTTTATTTGGGGAACCTTACTCTGGCTAGAAAACTGATGTTGAAAATCAAATACCTGAGTAAAAGCCCTTCGCAAAACACAAGTCCTATTGCCAGGAAAGAAGCTGTGTTGTTCAACGTTAATGCTGTAACTCAGACACGGCAGTGGTAGTTTCTGGAAAAAGCCTTTCCACAGTAGCCTCCATCAAAAAGCCAGCATTTGTCAGTAGGTGCTGCATGCACAGACCAGATTAAACACACAGCGACAGTGTTGAGCTTTGGGAAGTTCTTTCCAGAGAGGAGAAGGCAGTGCTGTTTGATGTGCTGTTCACCCCAGATCTGTATGGGTCCCAGGACACGAAGACAAATCTAAATGGGAAATAGGAACTTGACTTGCATTAAGTCAGTGCAACGATGGTTTTAGGGAACAACGTTTGGTCAGTGAGGAACTAATGTGACCATATCTTCCAAGCTCATATCTACTTCAATAGGGTTGAAAGACAGAATCATCTCAAAGTCCAGCTGCAAGTAAAGTGAATTCCCTTTCTCTTCTTTCCTCCCTCTCTTTTTATAGAAGACCATGAGAAGAGTGCGGCAGTGAATATTATTTATGGAGCACCTAATAAAAATGCTATGGGGAAATAATTACTGGAAACATCTGACTGTGTGACTGTAAATGCCTAGGCCCCAGTGCGCTGATTTAATGGACCGCTGCTTTAGTCTGTTATGCCCTGTGCTACTGACTTCAAGCCCCCTGCCCTCCTATTAAACCTCTTGCATCACTGTTAGATCAGGATTTTATTCTGCAAGGTCCATGACAACTTTCCAGAGAAGGATAACGGCGGGAGGGGTGACTCTGTGTTCACAGGGAGGCCTGGAGTCAGCCCTGGGAGAGAAAATGGGCTTCATGTAGAAAGCACAGCGAAACCCTGAAGGTTTTGTGGCTCTGGGACCAAATCATGTTTCATAACCCAGATGCCAGGTGCTTTAGGTATTTCCGAATGACACTGGCTAGATGTGAACCCTTCCCTCTTTCTGTTTGCACATCTCTCATTCACAATCCAACAAACAGGTTTCTATTTTTGACAGGGTTTTTTCTGTCTTTAATACACCTTTCCGACCTCCTGAACCCAGTAGTACAAACCTGTGCAGGCTCCCTGCACAAAGGGCACTTCGCACCCTGAATTGCCCATGTGCAATTCGCAGATAGATGCAGAAATGTTAAAATTCACAAAACACCTTGGAAGGGATTGGAAAAACACAAGGAACTGAAGTTCCTGCTTTCATTTGCAAAAACAGTCCTGCAGAAAGACCAGAGGGCTATCATTTAACTGCTGCTGCTGACTTGCTAAATGAAGAGGAGAAAGTAAAAGGCAACTCACTGCTGCACTGACAGCAAGAACAAAATCACATCTACTCCTTCTGAACCCAGCAGTTAGCACGCTGTTTCTTCTCTCTCTCTTTTTTTTATTGCTGGTTTTAATGTAATATTTAAGTTGGAACTAAAATAGACCATGGAACATTAAATCACTACCAAATGCAAATTTACCTATATATCTGCACTACATTTTCTCCTACATTTACAAAGCAAAATTCTACCATTTGAACTGCAAGCTCCTATTGCATTTAATGGGAGGCAGCAAACTCCAGACATTACTTGGAATACACATGCACTTATCTTGTTGTTACAGGTCTCCCTCACAGAACTAAAAGAGAGCTTTAGTACCAGACAGCATCTCTCCGGAGTCATACCCAATGAATAGTGTTTTTTTGAAAGGATTATTTCAAAGGAACTCTGAAAAAGAATCTAATGACTTGCAAGCTGCAGGATTGCAGCATGGGAGGAAGTAGATAATGGAATATGACAGCAATGCATTTTTCATAAACCCAGTGATTTCTATCATAACGAGAAACCCATCTATAATTTGGAGAACTCCCCCCCCCCCACCCCACGAAGGAGACCTATGCTGTTGCAGAAAGTGCACTGAAGTACGAAATGAAACAATAATGATGATGATGTTACTGATGAGTCCCACAGTTCTGTCTTCCCTTCTGTCTCACTGAGGTTTCCGGCGCGATTCAAGAGGAGCAGTTCCAATCCCTCTCTGCCTCAGCATCACTAACCAGGGAAGCTCGCAGGCATACATCAGAGACTTCATGATAGATGCAAAGCCCCAGAGAAGAGGCTGTTCTTTATCTGCCCAAAGTTAAGGCCTGCATCTGCTCTCAATTAGCAGGCAATTAGGGGAGTTGAAAACAAACCTGTTTACATTGGCTATGAAGCCTAAAATAATTTGTGAGATGTCAGGCCAGGATATTAAGATGTTAATGATCTTGTTTCCTTATTTTTTTGCATGCAGCATAGTGTCATGTCTTCCTTTCACATCTCCATATACAGTAACAGAGTGATTGACTTCTGGGAGGGTAAGAAACCATCAGAGGCTGGTATGGATGGGAGAAGAAATTATTATCTTACAGCTAGTGTGGATGGGACACCTGAAGATGAGGGATTCTTTGCAAAGAAAAAGAAAAGGTGGTTGCGCATTTTGAACTGTGAGAGAATGTCATGGTCCTGGATTACAGCATTCAAAAGTTCCAGCCACAATTCCCATAGAAAAGGCCCCTCCTGCAGCCTCCTGTGCAAGCCAGAAACAGTGACTGAACAAATCCGAAACAGATCTTTTGCAGCCCTGCACTGGACGTGCTCTTGTGGAATGGTTCTGAGTTCAGTTCTCCCTCCACAAAAGCCAACACAAGCAAGTGACCATGGGACAGGGACGCTTTCTGCCCCACAAGTAAGCATCCTGCGTGAGACATCTAAGGAAACGGTGATCTCTGAACTTCAAATTAACATCTGAGATAGGGTCCTGCTTATTTCTGTGTCACGGCCTCCCACATATCTCTTTTCCAAATATCTATTCACAGCACTAAGTTTTTCAGAAAAAAAAACCCATTCACCACTGACCTCTCAATTCAGCAGCATTCTCCAATGTGGGCTTCCTTAAGGTTCAGCCAAGGCTTCTTGGTGTTGCTTGGGTCATTTCTGACCAGTCACACGAAGAAGGCTTTGCAGAAACATACATCCTCCTTGAAGTGAAAAGCAGCACTAGTACCCCTTCCTTCTGGAATCACAGTACTAGTTTGCACTGTCACAATATGGTAGAAGAATAGTGGAATAGATGAGGAAAACTGCAGAAAACACCTTCTGGAGCTTGTATTTTGTATCTTATTTCACAGAAAAGGTACCATTCCTACCGACTGCCTCTCAGTAGCGGGGCTTATTGACATATTAACCTCCTCTGATGCAGGCTTCATGTTATGCCTTTGACCCTTACAACTAACCATAACATAAGTCTAACAAACAATCACCAAGTTGACAAAATTACATTTATATGGTTCTAACTCATCAACGAATTCCCATCATTCTTTATGTAATGGAAAAACAGGCATGAATTCTCCCTGCTCCCCAACATTGCAAAAAGCCAGGAAAAAAGAGATCACCACAGGTGCCACTGTGCCCTCTTGTGTTCTCCTTTGGGCCATCTCCTCTCTTGTCCTCTTGATTTTTCCACCACATGCTATGGATCCAGCTCTAATAAGAGCCAGGTGCTCAACCCCCCAGGCTACAAAATAGCTTTAATTATAGTATTAATAGCATTCTGCTAAATCAGAACAAAAGCACAAATAGGTCAGTATTTGTGGTTATATTTTTCAATGTTCTGGTGTTTGTTTTCCTTCCAATTTTACGTTTCTTACTGGCATTTATAATGAGACATTTATAATAAGAGACATTCCAGAGGCTAAAATACAGGCGATCTGAGCTTTGCCTGATACTCCTAACTTTCCACAAAAAGAAATACCAGGAGGAGATTGGATCTACATTATAGCAGCCCCAGAGGTATACCCTTGAGTTTTGACCTCCTTTGATGAAAAGCAGAAGAGCTCAGTAGTACTAGTATTTATTGTTATTATCTTAATTGCTACTATTATTAAACAGCCCATGAAATATATTAATATAAATAACACAAACATAGACATTTGAAACACACATTCGAGCACAAAGACACCTCCTATTCACCAAATATTAAACCGAATTTTTAATACTTTCCATTAATAACTCTTGCAGATGCACGCTGCATGAGTCAGTCAATAATAAAGGTTAGGATGAACGTGTACAGTATGGGAATGCCAGCTGGTCTCTTTGGTGGATACATGTTATTTAAAGATTAAAAAAAGGGGGGCTCTGTTAAAAGGAAAACATTATATTCATTTAGTTTTTGGCAGTAACATACTGATCAACCAGTTCAGTTCAAAACTCTAAAGACTGAAGCTTTTGCTGTTTACTTGCTGGTGGAAGGAACCTGTCCTGTGGCAGAGAGAGAGTGAGCCACAGGGTGAAAATCCTGTTTCACAGTATCAGGGCTTGGAAAGGCACTTCTGTCCTGCACGGGGTGGGAACAAAACCTTTCAAACACTTTCACAGAGGGAGAACTGGCTCATTGCCACGGGCATCATGTGGGTCTCCTGACTGCACCCCGAAGCACAGACCCTCCCAGGAGTACCAGGCAGGAATCCCCTCTTGCTGGCATCTTCACCTGACACCAACACGCCATTCCCTTCATCTGCTTGCCAAATCATCCCCCTTGTGCTGCTTTGTCCCCCTGACTAACAGCACAGCCTAGGTGCACTCCGAGCCCGGTCATCTGGTTGGTAGCACTTGATGTAGCAGCTCATCTTGTTCGCTCCAAACTCTATCAACTCCTCACAGCCCAGAGTAGTAAACCGTGGTTTTGTCAGTAAACTCCACTACTGTGACTCAGACATTGACACACAGGGTGCAGTTACCGTGTGTACAGTAATACGGGGCCATATTTAGAGTTTCTAACCATAACCACACTCCCATAAACTGCATTAGATCAGCAGCCAGTTTCCCGGACTCCCACTCCTTGTTTCTGACTTCAGGAATTCAGATTATTTGTCTTGTACCAAATAAAGTTGCTTAGGAGATAAAACAGTAAGAAGGAAAAACAGAGGGGCCTAACAATTAGCTGTAATCTGCTCTGGCTTGAATAGATAATGCACAGAGTGGAAAACAGCAAATAGTAAAAACCAAACAAAATAGCAGCAAATTGAAACCTCACATGAAAATAAATCTTTTTTGGTGTTTTTGAAACTTTTAATGTTTTTCTTAGCAGCACATAAGTAATGTGAGGAAGTGTTGTCCAGTCTTCACCAACTACACTTGTTCTTGTTCAGGCTGCCTGTAAATATGAGCATAGACTAAGCAAGAAGACCCACTGAAGAAGGCATCTGAGTTCAGCACTGTGTGACTACTGCTGCTTACTGCAGGTAGCTCACAAGGGACATTTCAGCTTAGTTTAAGCTCTCTGCCTGTAAGGAGCAGGTTTGGTGCAGGGAGAAGGTGCTCTGACTTCCTTCCACCCTTTCTTGTTTTTAAATAACAAGCCAGGTATTGCTGGTAGGATGAAGACAGTTGAGAGACTCACACAAACCTACAGGATGTTTTGAGATTAGAGAGGATCAGAAGATCATGCTTTCAGTGCATGAGAGAGTGTTAAGTGTGAGGCCAGCTGAGATCAAAGATACCTCTCCTGGGAAAGGAAAGTCAGATAAACATCACGAGTTAGAGAAGGTGACAAGCACAGGAAGAGTGTGGATCTGGGACATATCAGATAACTCTGGCCTCGGTCCCAAAACATCCACTACCTGAAAGGCAGGGGAGTCGTATGCAGGTGTATTTATTATTTTGTCTACACTTCTTTCTTTCCCATGTTATTTCAGAGAGAATCATCTTAGCACTGTAGGCAACATCTGCATATGAGCTGCTCCCATGGGATCACATGGGGAACTCTGGGAGTCTAATAAGAAAACGTGGACTTCAAGTCCAAAAGGTCACAGCTGGTCCTGTGGTTTTAGGGCAGCTAAAAGCATGCTACAGACACCGAGGGACAAAGCATCCCAGCACATGAGACTCGGCACAGTGGCTGGGGAACACCCAGTGTTTGGGAGAGATGCCCTGGAGAGCGGGAACAGAAGCCTTTCCAGTGTCCACTCACTCATCCACCTCCCTGTCCAGCTGGTGCAGTACTGGTACATCCCAGTCAGTGCGGCACTGGGCAGCCTCTGCATAACAGAAATCAATGTAACCATAGAATTATGGCATGGTTTGGGCTGAAGGACCTTAAAGCTCATCCAGTTCCTAGATAAGGTTGCTCCATCCAGAGCAGATTGCTCCAAGCCCCGTCCAACCTGGCCTTGAACACTGCCAGGGAGCGTTCAATCCACTCTAAAGGCAACATAGAGTTGGAAAACTGTACAGCACATTTTATTCTTTATTTTAGTCATTCTTCTAATGAAAACTAAACATTTCCAGGATGGAGTTTCTCTTTGTTGCCTTTTTGTTTAGTTTTGTTTTAATTTTAATAGAAAGAAAACATAAGGCACCAGTAAAAATCATCATAAAAGGGAACTGGCTATTGCCTTGGTCAGATTAGGTTAAGTGTTGTGCTCTAAAAAGCCCTCTCCTACCAACAGCACTCATACATGCTACTGATCTGGTTCCTTTTGACCTATTATGAGGACAACTGCTGTGCCCAGGTTACAACTGAGGCTAAAACCAGAAATCATAACAGTGAAAACAAAGGCATTTAGCAATACTGACCCTGGGAGGTCCCTTAGGTGGGATCCCTCTCCTTGGCACCTTCTTCTTCATTGCACAAGGCCCAGAACTGCCCTGGATCCATCCATCGCCTCCCTGGAGGCCGGCAGCTCTGGAGTGGGGGCTGGCTGGCTCCACTCTCCCTGTTTATTTTCTGGGAAGTCAGGCTTGGTCAAGTGGAATGAATCTTGTGCTCATTTTAAGGAAGTTTATATTTGACTCTGGTAGGGCTGGGGAGGAGGTGAATGATAGGAAGAGGAGGGAAGGATCAGAGGTCCCCACAATACCACAAGCAGCCCCACTACCAAGGCAGCATGAGGAAGCAAAGCACCAAAATCAAACACGCCTGTTGTTGTGTGTTTTTTCTTCACCGCTCAGGAATGACTCTAGCTCTAAATGCAGCTCTTGCTCCATCACTGACCTTGGGGCCCAGGAAAAAACTGTAACCTAAACCTCCTGTTTTTAAAAATCATCTTCTAAATGACGGAAAACCACTTGTTAACTTTGCAGGGCAACCTGCCTCATTTGCAGCAACGAGCTCTATTTGCTATCCACAACTTGGGGGTCTGAAAGTCTCACCAGGCACTGCTGCCCTGCAAGAGAAAGTAAAGAGAAACTTTTTTCATGTGGTTATTGGAGCCATTCTTCTGGGACGAGGCACAGAAGTGGAAGTGGAGAGAGGAACTAAACAGGCCTGGACTTTCGCACCAGCTTTGCACGGTTACATGAAACACTCCTCAGCTTTTGGGACTGTATCCTACCAGCAGGATAATGGACACAGCTAAGGCAAAGCAGTGGTTCTGTGTCTTCTGCAGGGCAGGCACGACATTATTCCCTCCTCAGTAAGTGTGCAGAGGGAGTGTAAGCAATCCTGCCTTGGCTGCACACAGAGGAAGCAGTAAATGGAGATGCTCTGTGCAGACTTTGCATTCCCCCAGTGTGGTGTAAACCAAAACCAGTTCCTGCAATCCTGTGCAATAACATTGAAAGCTCACTGGGTACTTCTCCAATGTGTCTCCTGTGGCTATAGACTCCTGGCCTCTGAGGAAACCAAGAATGCCATCCTAGCTCTATAATCACAGGGGTTCATGAAACGCAGCGTTGTTGTGAGGAGCCTTGAAGCAAATGGGGAAAACAAATAAATAACTACAGGGGTGTTGCCACTGGGGAAAAAAGTTTCAAATCTGACCTCAATCAACCAACCACATTCACTGCTCTGCACCCACAGCCGGGCTCGCTGCAGAAACCACCACTGTCATCCCTTCATCCTTTCCAATACTTCTTAGGGACATCCATCTTCCTTAACACAGCAGCCCTGATCCCAAAAACCAGACACAGTATTAATTCCGGGAATCCTATGGTGGGGAGACATTAAATCCCATTTAGAGGTTTCTGTGGAAGCCTCTCTCCATGCTCAGACCCACAGTGTGGTGCCCTGGAGCCAGCCTGAAGGAGCAGGGGGTTACAGGTCTGCCGCAGGCTGAGGGACAGCCTGGGCTGGGATTCTGCAGTAACGCAGGGGGCTGTTCCTGTGTGTGTGTGTGGTGGGGGGGGTGTTGATGGTGTTTAATGCAATGGTGGGTTTGGTCAGAGGTTCAGAGAACTATATTAAATATTTCTTTCCTTTTTAACTCCTTCAGCCTCAGTTAGGTCATTAAATCTCCCAGGTTTCATTTGCAGAGACCAGTCGTCTTCAAGATTTCTGCTATAGCTCTCCAAGGCTAGAAAGATAAGACAGAACAATAGAGGGAGAGCTGAGCCACAGCACTCAGAAGGAACTGTGTTTAACACATCTCCCAAAGTCTGAAGAAAGGTGGCAGCTCCCTGCAGGTTTGGGGCTTAAAGCACCCCTCTGGGTTAGGTGTTAGGTAGCATCTCTCCTTCCAGCATGTAAACATGAATAGTGCTACGTACCTCCCTTGTTCTGTTTTCTAATGGCTCTTCTGAGACATGCTAAAAGCTGAGAAGATGGGGACAGGGAAGTGCCTCCTGCCTCACTGGCCTGCAGAGAGCAGGGCCGGCGGGTCGCCCGTCAGCTGCACCCTGAGCCACCGGCACAGAGTGTGACAGCACATTTTCTTTCCTCCAACCCAGCAAGCCCATGCATTTTGTCAAGAGCCCCTCCTATTTTGATATTAATTTTGTGGGATTTTTTTTTCCGGGTATTGTCGAACCTTGCTCCGGACAATCCACGGTACAATAAACATTTCCTGAAGATACATTTCCTTCCTTTGTGCTTCGCAAGAGGAAGAACACCTTGTCCTAAGAGGATATGCTGAAAGGTTTGGGTCGCCCAGAGAACAGACCATCCTTTGGAGCTAAGCTCACACCTTCGTTTGTGACCTACCTGCTACTTCTCAGAGCAGAGATCACTCAGCACCGTGAGGCAAGGCTGAGGTAGTTCAGCCTTCAGAGGGCTGAAGTCTGACAGTTCAGAAAGGGATGCTCAGCCTGGAGAAGTCCACCTCAGTGGCCTATGCCTCAGTTTCCAAACTAGACCATGAGACCAAAGTGAGGTACCTATCTAATTGCACACTTGGGGCTAAAGGCTTTTCAGCTATAACAGATGCAAGCTACTGTTAGAAAATTGCCTTACAGACACTGTCTATAAATGCTTGAGAAGACAGGCTCAAAAGCAGCATTTCAGGGAACAGAAACTAAATGCAAAGGAACAGAAACTAAATTCCTTGAAAGATCTATAAGTAAAAAAATACAACAGGCTCATTAATTATTTAGCAAAACTCAGATGTCCATTAATGGCTACTTAGACAGCATTTTAGCAGGATATCCTAGCTACCGTATCCCCACTGTTTCCCTGTAACTGCATATTTTGCTTTGGTGTGCTCATGAGCCATTTCTCTTGCTCCTGTCAATGAGGATGAGGCCCTGCAGTCCCCATCTCATTCCAAGTGGTCTCTATTACCATACCCATTCCAAAAGCCAGCACCCAAAGAGCCTTCCATGGACTACTGAACAGCAAATTGAAGTCACCAACCCTAGGGAAACAGAAGCTGTGACAGATATGTTGGGATTCTTTTTCAGCTGTGAATTGGGGAAGCCTCATTTCCCTAAAACATGGGATCAGATACTCATCTCCATCAGCCAGCAGAGCTTCCAGACGCGCCTGAGATCAGAATCTGGCCAGCTTGGAGAATTCATATTCAGTGCTCTTGGGTGCCGCCTGCAGGCTTTGAACCTGCAGATTACTGATAGCTAATCCAAAACAACACTGAACGTAGTCATTTGTGGAATAAAATGAGGACTTAGTACACTAAAATTCCTAGAGAAATCAAGGTGTGAAAATGAGCGCTTTTTTTACTCAGGTTTGTGCACACAGAGGCTGAGACACATTTTTTTCTCACAATGAGTTTTTTGTGATGATTTAAATCCAAAATGTAAAATTCAATACACAACCAGAAGGCCATAAACACATACAGATCAACCTGGGAGGAAAGAGGTACAGGAATTCTCCCAGCTGTTGGTCTCTATAACACAACATTGTGCTTTGACAAGGCCTCACAGACTTGCAGAGACATAAACGCCTTTGAGGATCCTCATTCCGGCCCTCAAAGGTAGGCCACATATGGAGGTTTATAAAGGCACTGCTATTTCCAAGGTCTTTTTTCCCCTTCCCCTTCTGCCATTTTTGCAATGCTTCATATTCTGGGCAGTGAAAGTGCAGAGGCTCTGGCTTTGGTGTTCCTAGATGACCTCATCAAAGGTGTGATAACTATGCAAGATGGCAATGGGCCACCTGGAAGCACGGGAGAAGCCTTGTTTGCCCTACCTGCTATGGCAAATGGTTCTCCCGGAGGTCTGACATTATTTGTGCCTTCCTTAACCTCTGTACTCTGATTATTCCATGAGGCCTTGAAACGGTTTCCCCAAAGGCTCTTCATTTGTTCTGGCAGCCATCCATATTTTGCTTCCTCGCAGTCCTCTGGGTCTGAGGCTGCTGCTGTCTCCCCTTCTGCTCCTGGTCTCACCACTTCCTCCCTGCGTCCTGTGCTTGAAGTACAGCTCAACTCATAATGACCCAGTTAAAAAAACACAGGTTATTTGTTTATGGAGCACATAAAGATACAGTCAAAAACAGCTTAAAGGGGATGTGGGGGCCTCCTAGGTTAAGTAAAAGTCATTTCTGATATGAAACCCTCTTGGACAGCCTGAGCCTTGCTGCAGATGTGGGATGTGCCCCAATCACGTGTGTCTATGGGGCTGAAGAGAATGGCAGCATCTCCAGCACAGGGGGACTAGTGGGGATGGAGAAGGGTGGTGGGGAGGGTGACCAAAAGAATGATCCATTTTCAGTTCTGAAGGAGATGACAAATGAAAGGGAAAACATAAGGGGGAAGGAATTAAAACAATTCCAACAATGGAAAAATTAACTTACCTTTTCTGATGATCTCAGACACAGCGCTGGATCTAGGCTGTACTGACCGGTGACATCAATGGCCGTTAAAATTTAGCTTTCAAAATCCTATTTTCTTTATAGAGAAAGAGGAATACGTCTCCCCTTTCTCCTCACAAACACCACTCATTTCTGCAAAGAACAACAGAAATTTATTCAAAATATTTCCAAATCTTCTTCTTTTTTTTTTTTTTCCCAAACAAACCCATGGTTTAGTTATAAAATTAATACAACCCCAATCAAGTCTGAAAGCTCCTGGCTTACTGTACTTGGTGTTTGAATTTGTTTCTGAATAAACACAGAAGAAAAAGGGAAAGAACAAAAGGAGGGAATGAGAGATAAAATCAGCTGGAAATACAGACCTGGTGAGTCTATAAAATAACTGTATGTATTTGCAATCTTTTCCCCCCTCGACAAAAAGTGAATCCTTTTACTACTCCAAGAATTTTTCATGGAAATTGCTCCATTGTCCACACGACCACATTCCATTTTTTACAAAACAGTACTTTGAAAACACATTTTAACCATCTCTTATAAAATATAGACTGTTCCCCTTTTCGATGCTTTCTCTCATATGTCAAGTCTCTACCAGAAGTTCAAGGCCCTTCTTATTGAAAGAGGGGAATGAGACTGAAACGAGAGCAGGGA
Source organism: Agapornis roseicollis (assembly GCA_002631895.1). Lineage (NCBI taxonomy): Eukaryota > Metazoa > Chordata > Aves > Psittaciformes > Psittacidae > Agapornis > Agapornis roseicollis. Next base: position 22,074 of record NDXB01013047.1, on the reverse strand, counting down.
AGGGGGAGAGCATGAAAAAAGGGAGACAGGAACATCCCTGACACAGCAGATTTGGTGCAGTTCAGTGTCCTGTTGAAAGTCTCCAGTGGGAGCCACAGAAATCCATCAGTGTTTCCAGTGACTGGTCACTTGAGCTTTACACAGCCCCCATGAAACATCAGTGCGACTGAAGCAAACGCAGCACCGTGTACTTCACATGCCCCAGGACTGCAAGAGGCCAATTGCATATATGGTTTGCCATAAGGAGGAGGGGGAAAAGGGGTAAGAGGTGTTCATCTGGCTATCGTCAATTAGCTTTTACATTTTAATAAGGGTCTGAGTTATGCTTTGTTTCTGGTTTAGACTGGAGCTGCTCTCTCTGAGGCTGACTGCTTCTTTCTCTAGAAAGCAAAGCACCAGCCATACCATTCTTAAACATAAGCACTCTTCTTATGAGGAGATTTTCCTTCTGAAGGTGGAACAGCTACATCTAACTGGATGGGGGGAAAGCACTGTGACTGGTTGGCTTTTTCCTCTTACAAATAACCTCAGTGTTAACATCCATGTGGAAACGCGTGGGAGCAAAGAAGGATTGAAAGTTTACCTTTATAGGGTGGGTTTTTTCATCCAGAGGATCCTAGTGTCCTCTGCACCACCAATAACACTAACTTCACACATAGTGAGTAAAGGATAGACAAAGACACCAAGAAAACAAGATGCAAGGGGCTCAGCAATGCCAAGAACTTCACCAACTTCACCTGCACTCATAAATTAGGAAATGAAAACTCCCGTGCTGCTGCACCCTGAGCAATGTGACAATAGCCAAGAGAAAAGAGAATAAGGTCATTAACAGACACATCACCACTTCTGACCTGCAAGCATTGACTGGTTGATGCCAAGAAGGCAGTCAGACAGCATCAGTGTGACAGGCTTCAGGGAATGAAGTGCTGTGAAACTAAAAGTGGTATTTTGAACAGGATGTTGGTTAGAAATGGTAGTAGCATAATAAATACAACAGAAAGAGAAGGAAGACAAAACTAGAGTGTACTTTTCAACTATCTATAAACCCTAGCATTTAGAACAAACTGCGAAACGCTGGCTTTCTTTTATGGATACAGCTCATTTTGATTGCTTCCACTGTATATACACAGGTATAATAAAAGCCCAACCAAGTGGAGTAAACAGTCAAGCATAGGCTCATCAGAGCCATTCTCATGCTGCACTTTGACTCTGTGGGTAAATGCAGACCATCTTGTTCTTGCTCCACCTGCAATTCAACCAGTTTCCAGCCCTGTCACTGTATTAACATGGCAATGTTCCCTGAACTATTAAGCTGAAATCCCTCAAAGAGGCCTGTAATCATAGGTGTGGTGCCATGGTATGGACTACACAGCACCTAGGCTGTAGCTGGCCTGCATGAAACCCGCTCAGCCCACCAGCAGAGCAGAGGTGACTGTACCCACCCGGATGGGGCCAGCCATGCCTGCCCTCTAGATGGAAAGGTGCCACCTTTTCAGGCTGTCCATAAAGCACCCACTGCTTTCTAAAGGGATTTACTCCCACAGCTCTGACAGAATGGCATGTGGCCTGAGCCCCACAGATGTGCAGCCCACAACCTTCTGCAGACTCCAGCCATAGTCTATGTGCCCAGACATGTTCCTTTAATGTCAGTGCAAATCTCCCTTTTGCCTCAGCTTGTTATGGATTTGCTCAAGCCCAGTCTTGTTTCTTTTGAAGTCAGCAGGAAAAATCGAGTGGGGGAGAAGATAAACCCATCTTCTGATCTCTACCTTCTAAAAACCAGACCATCCTCATGCAATGCAACCTGAAGTTTTCAGCTCCGACAGGTCCCACTCCTGCAGCCACTTGGTTTTATTCTCTGAAGTTTGCATCCTGGAGTCCCAGCAGCAGCAGCAAAAACAGCTGCCAACATCCTGGGAATATCTGCCTTGGAATCTCAACTACTGTGTGAAGCTGCTGCTCTCCAGTTTGAGATTTGTGTTTGCAAAGGAAATCTGTCCAACAACAACATCGAGAGAGGAAAAAAAGGAGGAAAAAGGGATTTATATAACAGAATTAACAGAGCTGTTGCAACAATAACATGAATTTAACAGGCAACTTTTCCTCCTCCTTCTCTGCCCCCCCATCTAACAGCAGTTCCATTTGTTTTTGTTTCCAAGCTTCTTTTACTGGCCACTCTCACAGCCGCGCTCCCTTTGTCTAATTTGGATCTCGAACTTCCATGCAACCGACTCTTGCTGTAACTGTAAATCTTTTTATGGCCCTTCTGCCTCTGAACTGTAGAAACAATGCCACTGTAAGCTGCCTAAATGGGTCGTAAATCCACTTAGTGCACTGAATGAGGAAAAAAGTTTTCAAGGGAAAGAAGTAAAAAAAAAGAAAAGGCAAACTAAGGTGGATGGAGGGACACAGGGGAAAAAAACCAAGAATGTATTTGCTAAATGGAACCAAAATAACAGGAGTCAAAGGGAAAATATTAACAGTGGGGTGGGTGGGGGGTTGGAAAGGATGAAATAATGCATCTTGGTGGTAAAAACAAAATCCTGAAGGGCTGCTCAGTTTATTAACACGCCATGATTTTTGGGAGCATGTTGGTTGCCCTGAGCTCTTGCTGGCATCAGTAGGAGCTGGGAAGCATTAGGAGAGCCTACAAGGCTGCTAGCAGCTCATAGATTCTTTTTCCACTGGGTGGTCAAGGAATTGATATCTGGGTCTAATTCTAGCTCTTTTGCATGGCCTGACTTGTAGGTTTCATTGTGGCTTGTGCCCTAGTTCATTTGTCTGTAAATGGAAGATAAAGATATTCCCCTCATTCCTAAAACATTTTGAGAGCTGCTTGAATGCCATCAGGGAAGGGATAGGACTGATTCCTGTGGCAGTCAATAGCAACAGTTTAATTTGTGTCTGTAGAGGCAGAGCTAACCCAAAATGGGCAACTTTTGTCCATGTAATTTATTGCATTTATCACCATGGTATCTGAGCTCTAAGAGTATTATCCAAATTCCACTGAATGCACCAAATGTCTTTTCACTTCTTTCAATAAGTTTTGGATTTGACCCCAAAGTTACAAAAAACCTGAGGCATATGTCAAAAGAATGTAAGTGGGTGTGAGTTGAAATTGAGGAGTTTGGAGACTGGAGTATGCAGAACAGTAGCTATTTAAAGACCAAGTTTGCTACTGAGTGTTCCCTTTTAATAGGGTTATATAAATACATTCCCGTCTCAATATATGTGGAAAAACAGGCAGCGAGGTGAGACTCAATCGCTTTATTTCTTATGGGAAATATTGTGCATAGCTAAACCACTTCTTCCCCTTTCCTCACCCACCACCCACAGGCCCTGGAAGCCTTCAGCAGCTGTGTACAGTGTGAAGAGGCACATCCGGGGGCATGGCGAGAGTTAAAAAGTTCCCAGCCCTGCNAGCTAAACCACTTCTTCCCCTTTCCTCACCCACCACCCACAGGCCCTGGAAGCCTTCAGCAGCTGTGTACAGTGTGAAGAGGCACATCCGGGGCATGGCGAGAGTTAAAAAGTTCACAGCCCTGCCTTTATAATAAAGCCCCTGTTTTCACTGCGTTCTCACTTGGCCTTAAAGACTTGATCTGAGTTTTGGCAACTCAACATGTCAGAACGGGAGGGGAGACTGATTATGCCTTTTTATTATTATTATTGTTATTTTATTGCTCTGCTGCCTTGCAGGGAAAAGAGGAGGGGAAAAAATGAGAGCAATGCTCATGCTTGGCTCTCTGCAAAGACCAAATGAGTTTCAGCACAGCTCCCTCAGGCCATGTGTGTCCCTGCAGTAGGTTACTGCCAGAGTGGGCACCAACTGGCACCTTAATTACCATTATCAGGGAAAAAAAGTCAGGCTGAGAGGTGAAGCCCTCTCTTTTTTCACCAGCACCATACGTGTGCTACACTGGCCAACAGTTCAAGTCAGGAGACGCTGATACCGTAACTTAAAGGAGTCTTATTAAAATGATGGAAATCTTTGATTGTGGAAAGTGGGGTCTGCACCTGGATAGTAGCGATGTTTCAAAGGAAATCCATCTGGTATTTTATTGCTTACTCTCTCCATGCACTTTGTGTACAAGAACAACACAAGACCTGGAATATTTCCTATCAGGAGTCTTCCAAATAGGTGTTTCTACTCTGGCAGGTCAATAAGCTACACAGACTCTTGCAGTATTATCTCTATTACGGGTAACAATTGGAATACATGTCATTTTAGAAGCCTTCCTAAAAACACTGCCATGGATCCTTGGAGCAGGCAAACTTGTGAACTCCACTGAACTTCAGGAAGCTCATATACCCCAAAACCAGGTAAGTCTTCATTATCAGTATCTTCATATTTGAGGTGTAGTTCTATAACTACACTTGAAATCAAATAAAGCTCATTTTTGCCATCAACAGAGCTGGGGCAATCTACCTGCACTGAGGACTGAACCCTGACTGCATTGAAGAGTAGGACTGAAATGTCACAGGGTGTAGGACAGTGTAATTATGGGGAACCAGCTCCAGGAGGAAGTCGGTGTCAAAAGCCTGTAACAACAGTGGGCTTGAGCATGGTTGGGCTATCTGTCTGCAAATAACCACACAGTATATTATAGAGAGCACATTTTAAAAGGAAAACTATATAAAGCCTATCCAAATTGAGTACCAGTCTTTAAAGACTTTGGGAACCCAAGAACAGCATTACAATAAAATCACATGCAGCCAGCACGACTTGATCACAAGGCAACCAACCTCTCCTTCATTGCCAACTCTAACTATTTTATTAATTCTAGTGAATATATACCACAGGTCTCAAGATGCCTGATGCTTTCATTACAGCCTTGGCCTTGGCCACTAGGTGATATGAATCTCAACTTTCATTTTTAAGCTTTTTTTTCTGTCACCATTCAAAGAAATTACATTAAAAATAAACTATGAAAACTTAAAAGTAAGAAAGGGGAAGAAAAGGTGAACCCTATGGAAATGCAGAAGACAAATTAAAAAATATTACTATAGTAATTTTTTCTTACCTATCTTCAATTCTTACCAATCACATTTGATGGCTAGAGTAGACATTACTGGCTAGCTGACAGCAGAAAAATTACCTTGAATGAAACCCGTGTAACAGAATTTGGCTATAATCTACATTTGCTTTACATTTGTGCAAGCTCTAGTACAGAACTAGGAAACAGTCACAGATTTAATTTACTTTTCACTTCTAATGCTCCTTGCATATTGTGGGCGATATGAATTTGGCAAGAGGTTTGCATTTATTAGCACATATAAATTTACCAGGAATGTTTGGTCTTGCTGTTAAAGCCCAGATCTAGAACACAGGAATATGTCAGAAGCTGAGTGTCATTTTTAAAAGCAAGCTTAGAAATCATGTCTTTCTGTTGAAACACTTCACAAGTAAACCAATTGCACCCAGGAAGTTGAGAAAGCAGAAGCAAGACATATCCTCAAGTATTCTAAGATTTGGAAAACCTAAGTCATGATTTCTGAATCCTTGGAATTGGAAATCCTGCTGGTAACTGCTCAGCACTGTTTCAGTTTCACCCAGATCCAAGGACAGATTTCTGTCTCCCTGAATTTAAGGAATATTTATCAAAATAACCTGCAGATTCATACTTTAGCAGCTTGGATTCAGTAGTAGATGTTTGCACTTGGACTCCTACCCACTCCTTCTAAATTCACATACACAAACTCAAACAACTATTTACATCCACACATAACCTGTTAAAGACAAAAAAAACCTCTTCTCAGCTTGAGGAGAACCTGCTGTCGACAAACTCCTCCTCCTCTGAACCATAACCTTTGACTCATCCTGTGGGGGAGAAGGGAGAAATTCAATCAGGTGCAGAATGCCAATATGTGCCTCTGGGGTGACAGACATCCAATTTCCAAGCAACCATTAAAAGGTCCATATGGAATTTCATGTTTAATATGAAGCAACAAGAAACAGGAAAACCCGACGGCAAACACATGCTGTGTGTTACTTCTGCCTGTGAGCTTGGGCCAGTGTCTGAGCCTTTCCAGGTGCTCTCTTCTGCACTGGGAGCGAGCTGTGGGGATGTTCAGTATGCTTGGGGTGCTCTTACACTGTATTATTACTATTTTAACTAAGAAACAAGCTGCTTGGTCCATTTGAGGAGGGTATGGCTCTGAGACAGATGTGAAAATAATCTGCAAACATGAGGGTCAGGCAGTGGAACATTTCCAAGACTGTATGAAACATTAGGCAAGTGAACGGAAAACATTTATTTTTCCATCTCATATACCACAGTAAACTTGGCTTTCTCAAGCTTATCTTTGTATCTACATTCTAACTGAACACTAATTGTGTTTTCCAGATCAAAAAAGTTCAAATCTAGTCTCTCCATTCATACCAAAAAGTTGTTTTTCCCATCTATGGCATCAGTGCAGCAGCAAGAGAGCCAGGCTGCAATGCCAGAGACACTGATGAACTACAGGCAAGTGCTGCAGTCCATGGACCTCTGGAAATGGAGATGAAATGAGGCTCAGTTGTGTGCAGCACGTTGATAAGAATTTGGCCCCCATTTTAGCATGACCCACTAGGTTTAAATTGCTTCATTTCTCAGCCAGCCAAGAGCAAATGGGTGGTAGATGTGATATGGCTGTTCACTGGAAATCACTCTTGACTGATTTAGCTTCTTCTCTTTGGTAGTGTATGGGCTCACTTTATGACTTGAGCACATAAATTACACAGGGAAAACCTTTCACAGTTGTATATAGCATATATATATGTTGTCACCCCATCAGAGGAGAAGCTTTTATGAAGAATTACCTCTGAGTGTATATAGAATAGCAACGACCCTTTTTAGCTGCTTGACAAAAATAAAGTCACATTTTGAAATAATACTTTTGAATTAAAGTAGAACCAGGTAACTTTGATCCTCTTTTTATATAAAGGATAATAAAACATTGCTGCTGGTTCTAAACCCAACACATTTGAACGTTTTTATTTGTTTGTGTTTGGAAAACTAACAAGAACCATGAAATTCCAAAAAGTTTTCAGAACTCATTAACAAGATTTCACCAGTTTGAAGTTTGCTTTCGCCTCTTTGAAAGAAGAGACAAAGATGTTTCATTTTCATTTGAACATGTTTACAGAACAAATGTTCTACCAGCACTGCTGCCTGGTTATTTCTGGGGGATGAGTAACAAGATATTGGAGAATTATTCATAAGAATCACGGGGGTGATTTATATACTTTCTTGTGATTGGAACAAGGGCCTCGTTTCAGGCTGTAACACTCTCAGTTTCTACCCACAGGCGGATGTAGTACTGAGAACATTCACTTGAACCCAGATTAAAGACCACAGAGATTAAAATCGGGGGAGTAGAGCTTCAAGACAAGGGGTGCTTTTGTCTTGGGCCTGTGCAGCACACGACAGCAGGGTCCTGACTCCAGACGGCATTTCCCAAAGGACACAGCACTGACAATTGTACAGCTACACAACAGCAGAATCTGAATGAGGACCGATGTCCCTTCTCCAGGCTGGCTGGACCACAGGAGAGAGTCAGGCTTTTGTTGGAAGAGGAAAGCTGTGAGAAGAAAAGGGAGGAAGGGTCTTTACAAGCCTATGCAAAATCTTCATTTAGATTAGGATTCAGATCAAGGAAATTCAGACAAACATACCAGGTGAGATTTTTTAGCTTCACTGTCTGGGTATCTCAGGTTTTAAGACACCCATAAACCACCCAGATCCAAGTGATTGGTCTCAAAGTTATTTTCCATCCTTAAACTAAAAACTTCAAAACTACCCCAAGTGGGAAGGCTTCTTTTTCTCCTAACCCAAGCCAGATCCCACTGAAGGCAATGGAGATTCTTTCTAACACTCTCCTTCTGCCCCTGAAGTTCAGGATAGGTTTACACGATGCAAATCTACTTTAATGTTTTAGTTTTAACGTTTTCCTTCAGTTCTGAAATGTGATGTGTTTTTCTGGTAAATAATATGTAACTTCTGACTGCAGAACCACTGGAGGAAGTTACCATCAGGGTAAACATTGACAATTAATAATTATTAGCAAAATTCCACTGTTCATATCAGTTTGGTGAAAGAAATGCATATACCTCAACTATATTACTTGCTCAATGCAATAGAAGCTCCTGCAGCAGAAAGACCATCCTTCTTACGCTACTGCCAGAAACCCCTACTACTCTTTCAGGATCCCAATAAACACCTCCCCAGTTTTCCCAACCAAAGCTATGCACTCAGCAAAGCAGACCTGCCATAAATCTCAAAGTATTACCAGCTTTCAGCAAAAGCTGGTAACATTACACTGGGGGATGATGTATGGGGATGTCACCAACTCCCTGCTCACATTCACAGACCCCCTTCCCCCGTTGCAGGCATTTTTTTATCAGCTTTGGTGACATCTCCCAGCCATCAAGCAGAGTGACAGCAGCAGCTTTCTCCCTGGTTCCACAGTGAGCGATCAGTGGTGTTCATGGGAGAGTGGAGGAGGGAGACAGGAGCTGGGCATCATTAACAGGACAACTGAATGGGTTATGCCTCTCTGATTTCAATTAACCTCTGAACTTTGTAATGACAAGACCTCATGGTTACCAACTAACTCCAGCAAACCCCAGATGTTACAAGTGGTTAATCTAAGAACTCAAATGGTGGATAATTGGGATGCTTACCAAAACAAAAAGAAATAACATTTCAGACTTCTTTAATATCTTTATTGTGTTGGAACTGGGGTCTGATTATTCTATCGAAGCTAGGGTCTGATCCTGTTCCCATTTCAAATCAACTGCCATCGAAGAAGAAACCAATCTGGCTGTGTTAAGAATGGAGTTTTCCATGATTTACTCATGTATTTTTAAGGGAGCAGGTTTTAGTTTTAAAATCAGCAGAAAGTTTTAGAGATTCAATACAGAAGATCCTTTTAAAATCCTATATGAGCAACAAAGACTTCCAGCTTCCAATAAGCTACAACTGAGAATTAAAATAGACCAAAAGAATGCCATTTTTTTCCAATTAAAACATATTTTGAGTTCTTCTACCTTTTTAATTCAGAAACTAGACAGAAAAACCCTGGCTTTGTTGGCCTTTGTTTTCAGCACAATTCTGACACTTAAAATGTTGGCCATCTCTGGTTAGTGGAAAGAGATTTATAATCATTTATAAGGCTGCAATGGCTAAAGGATAAAGTGTTATCACTTTGCATATTGCCTTAAATGAATTTGTTCCTAATCTTTAAGCTGCTATAAATGCAAGACAAACTTGAATTGATGATAACAGACCATGCGTTTTCATGTAGCTGCAGTTACAGCACCAGGTGTGAGAGACACTGAAGGGTGTTGAAGCAAAACCAAAGGCTATGGTACAAAAAAAAGATGATAAAGACTGGGAAATGTAATAGTAGTAACATTTTAAACAGATGCAGTATCCCAGAAGTAATTTCAAGACAATTTGAAGACAAAGGTGGTGGTGATGCTATGGGCAATAAACCCCTCTTTACTAGTGAGTTAATAGAAATATCAGTTCAAAAAGAAAAATTGTGGAAAAAGATTATAAGTTTGTTAAACAAAATTTACTGACTGAAAAGTGGTGACTATCAGAAACCAGTTCTAGGACTTTGTTATGCAGTTCTTTGTATCTTAAACAGTACCATTAGTCAAATTAACTGCAAGCCTGAAAATTCCTTACTCGAAACAGTAAATAATTACATTTAATATGCAACTTCTTGTAACATAAATCTCACAATCTAGGCTGATATTATCAACAGTTTTGCTCATAATGGATATTTAAAGCATCTGCAGGAAGTAAGAGCCTGAAATCAAAGTTTCTTTAAGGAACAATATTCTGCTTTGCAATATTTAGGACATTTCAGTGGATGCATTTCAGAATTCCTTCTAGACACCTGAAGATGCCCAAGTTGCAAGAGTGCCCTTCAATTCCTTACGCATTACCAGCCCTATCTAATAAAATCTAATGTCCCAATGATAGAAGCATCTGGCTCTTCTCCCCTAATCAATAATATTCAGCAAAAGCCCCTTCTTCCAGCAGCAGCATAAATTATCAGTTCTATGCAAATAGACTTGCTAATGTTAATTGCCAGGGCTGATTGGTGATTAATTTTTTGATTATGATCAATCATTCTGCAGGAATCTTAATAAGACATTCAAGGCAATCTGCAAATTGATAATAATTAGGGATCCCAACTGGTAACGCATCCACAGCCAACTATAAAACATGTCTGTGACTGAGTGTGTTCCTTCGAATCAAGTTCCTCCCTTTTGAAGAAAAGGGAACAATCAAAGCCTCTGGAGCCTGATGGGACTGTGCTATCAAGAAGTTCCTTTACTGCCATTTATATGGTAAAATGGGTTACGGCATCCTTTAACACAAGTGGCCACCTTCTTTATGTCCCTCATATGGTAGGAAAAGAAATGGGAGTTTTATTTACATGATGATGCTTTGGAAACATTACCCCAATTCACAGCATTGCAGCCTGGGAAAACAAGCAATTCCCAGGAGCACAGGATCCCAAAGTGACCAACCTCTGGTGAGCCAGGAATCACTTCTTGGAGCAGTCTTGCAGGGAACACAGTACATGATACAAGAGAATTTCAGGCCATGCAAATTTAAAAAGGGACAAACAGAAAGCTCATGTGATGTCTGTTTTTCTAGTGCAGATGAGGCAATAGCATGAGATTTCTAGCACTAAGTCAGAAGAGAAATGCTTTCCCTCTGTGACACTTGTTTGTATACTTTAGGGTGAAAGTTCTATGTTGTAAACATAGCAGCTCAAAATGTAACATGATTCATGATATTTTCTTTAGCAATGAATTCTCTTGCAAACATAAATATCTTTATGCAACATTTTAAACCCAAATACTAACTATTGCTTTGTAGGAAAACTACAGACTGGGCAGGGACTGGATTGAGAGGAGCCCTGAGGAGAAGGACTTGGAGGTGGCTGATGAGATGGTCCCCATGACCTGGCAGTGTTAGCTTGCAGCACTGAAGTGTTCAAGGCCAGGCTGGACACAGCTTGGAGCAACCTGCTCTAGTGGAAGGTGTCCCTGCCCATAGCAGAGGGTTGGAACTAATGAGCTTTAGAGCCTTTTCCAACCCAAACCAATCTGGTGTTCTAGTCTACAATTCTAGGCACCAGAAAGTACAAGTGACTGGAAGAGGACATGAAGTTTAACACACAGCCCTATAGACCAAACTGCGCCTCCCCAAACACTGTTACCCACTTGGGTTGTGCAAGGGCATTCATCAAGCTGTGTGCAACTTCTTGGGCAGCTCTCTGCCTGCATACCCCAGTGTGGCATTTCGTGCACATGCTCAACCACTGGGCCTTGTGGAGCAAGGGTTTGACTTTGCTCTATATTCTAATTGGACAGACAGATCTTGACACCTGCTAAGAAGAGCTGAACAGTCACCTCCTACTATCAAAAATGAGTGACGTGCAGGAAGTGAGGAATATAGAGCAAAAAATTCAAAGCATGTTGTGTCTCAATGATCGCCTGTCACATTCAACTGATACCCAAGCCTTTGAAATTCCGGTGTTCATGGCTTAATTCTGATTTGCACAAAATATTCTTTTTTACATGTCAAGGATGGCAAAAAGGAGCTTGAATATAAATGAAACAAACCCCTGAGGTCTACAATTCTTTCAGTTCTTTCGGTGCTACAAAATGTACCATTTTACGAGGTCCAAGGTGTTTGCTCTTTTATTTGAGGAACTTACAGTGTAAGTATCTCAGCTTTTGCTGTTATCAGAAGGACAGAGTAGGATTAGCTCCTACTTTTATGTTCAATTTTCTGAAGTTAGATTTCAGTTGAATGTTGTTTTACACAGGAAATAGCTTCTTCCTGAATGTGTCATCTTTGCAACAAGAAACTGAAACATGGTTTTTACAAGAAGTCCAGCTATAAGTGCGAGGTTTTACACAAAACAGTTTCAATAAAAACAAAACCCAAACCAACCTAAAGGAGGTCAGGGTTCCTTTCTTTTCTAGGTAGGAAACGAGAAATGTTTTAAAAGGACACGTATACATAAGGGGTTTAACCATAAAATGGCTTTTAACTAGGGATTTTTCAAAGCCTTGATCCATTCTTTGCTTAATCTCATCATTTCCCAGCCAGTTTCAATTTTTCAAGACTTGTAAACACATATAGAGGGAATTTAGTGGTCACAGCAACCACAGAGTGTCACAAGGAGTGAACACGAGTATGTACCAAACACATTTACCTTAGACAAAATCAGCCCAATTCTTTTGTAGCTGTCCCAGATCAAGAACTCTCTTGTCAAAGGAGCAATTCTCTTGTTAAGCTGATGTCTTTGATAAACAAACCAGGTCCATATTTTTAAAGTTAACATTCCATTGCTTTTCTATTTCTTTTTTTATTCTGCATATTTTCTGAAAGCAAATAAATTAACAAATGTTTAATTCTGCAGCTTAGATTCCTCACTGCTCCCTTTATAAATCTCACTCCGGAAAACTGAGCTGCTGTCACGTTCCTTGGATTTGGTCTGTCATTCCTCTCCAGCTCCTCGCACTTTTACAATTCACAAGGTCATGAGTACAAAATGTGCTTGTTAACTTCCACAAGAATAAAGCTGTCAGATGGGCTGAGGCCTCCTTGTGTACCAGTTTAGTGAAATATGATTATCCAAGCTTTAAAATGGATAAACCTATTAAATTAATAAATCTGCTGCCCTGTAGCCCACCACTGATGTCATTGCCTTACCTACGAGGCACCCCTTCTTAAATTAATACTTGATAAAGGAATAAATCTTTTCAAGACACTAAAGCTTTGCATTGAAGAGTTATCTTTTGTGTTATAAACTGTAAGTACCTTTCACTGCAATGGATGCGAGTGAGAGAAAATTAATTACAGGGAAAAAAAGAAATCTTAGAAAAATGTTATTACCTATCTAACACTGTGGGCTGCGGCATATCTGTACACAACTAACCGCTTCCCTGTGTCTTCTTTTATTCTAATGTGCGAGTGACTTTTAGTGCTTATGAAAGTGAAGGATAATTAGCAAGGTTATGGGTAAAGTGGAAGGGCACCACCGTATCAAAGACAGATTGGGTCAGCTACATACGGGACAAAGAAATCATGATTCACTTCTTTCAGCTGCTTTGACTTATTACTCTAAAGTTCCAACAATGAGGTTTCACATCAGGGGAGAGAGAAGGAAATAGAGTTTCAAACGATTCATCCTTCTTGACTTCTTAGAAAGCCTTTAGCATGTTGTGTTTGATAGAATACAGTATCGCTAGTCCTTATTGGTATTACTAATCTATTACACTGACACCCTCACAGAAACCAAAATGCACTCTGAAAGGCACTGACCAAATAGACGGCAAGACCCTAAGATCTTGCAGTCTGAAATACAGATTTCAAGGGGTGAAAGGGAAGCAAGCCCAGACATACGAAAGCAGTTGCTTTGAGATCACACGGCAAAACCCAGCAAAAATAGAAAACAGAAAACACATTCCCTAGATCCACACCGGTACCCACAGACGAAGTTACTTCAATAAGGTTAAATATGAGACGAAAATAAGATCCCAGCTCATCCAAAGGCATCCAACAACGTGCTCAGAACTCAAAAGTGAATTTGTAAAAGGAAACAGGAAATGAAAACTAAAGAGGGTTGACATGATTACTGGGTGTTAATAAGAAAAGACATAAGCCAGGGGCCTTGATGTACAACTAGACAACAAGAGGTTATGTTTGGAGTCATGGCTATGCTAATTTGCAAACTTGGGTCCATTTCATTAAGTGAGCTGAGAGACAGAATGTCTCAGTCCAGCAGAGAGGGATCTCATTATCCATGTAGGGAGCAAGAGATAAGAATCTTTTAATAATTGCTTGGAATTTTTTTTTATGATGATATGGAATGCCAATTTATGCTTCTCCACTCAATGTGGAGAAAAAACAGCCCCCCTCCTGGCTGTGGCCATTAGGACAGGGGGGAAAACAGAGACTAATATGCTTGCCCGGGAGACCAATGCTGCAAAACTCCATTAAATGCACTTCATATTGGAAACATGTTTATTTACAGTGGATAAAAAACTTTGCCAACCCTTTTTACTTAATTATTAATAGGCACAGCCGCAGGAGTTAGGGCCCAGTCCAAGTCCCACTGCAGTCACCAGGTTACTGATAAGTACCCTTTGGATCAAATCCTCTACTAATTTGTTAGGAATGGTGCTGAATTGACACCTTTGGAAAAAGCTAAAGAACATACATTGCTTTGGTAAAAGCATTGTTCACACTCACTTCCCCTTGTCCTTCTCTCCAAAACACTGCAGACATAAGAAAGGAGCTTCCTAGAGTCCAGACATTTGTACAGTTATTCCCTTCCCTGCAATAAGTATCTCACCTACTTTAGGCTAAGCACATCACAGGTCTTACGATAGGAAAAAATTTAGTCTATAAGAGACTAATTTTTAGAGATTTGTACCTTTTGCATGACCATACCAAATACAATTCTGGCTACCTCTAAAAGCACTGGCATAAAAAAACACCAGGGGTAATGTCAGAAAAGGTATCATGCTGCTTTTCACTGCAGAGTATTTGCTAATGGCTGAGATACAGACACAATAACTTATCAAAATCATACTAATAGCATTAAACTTTTAACAGTGAAGTTTTCCCTCTGTCCAAACGTATGCTGCAAGGAAAGAAGAAGTAAAACTGTTTCCATAGCCAAATCTGCTCATTTGCTTGAATTCACTGGATTGGACTGTACAGTGTTGGAAAACACTGTCCAGGGGACTCTGAAGATGTGCTTAACTCTAAAGCTGGCTGCAGGACTTGTTTTATGCATTGGGTCAGCCTAAGGACTATGCACAACTTACCTGTTTCCTCAGCAGGAACAAAATCATAAGGCTTTCTCTAGCTGACCTTGCCTCTTTTCCCAGCTCCTAGTTGTTCATGAACAATCTTTAGTTTTCCATATGCCCGCTGACTGTTTGAAAGTATTTGGCCAATATCTTTTGTGAAAGGCACTCCCAGTCTTCACTTTGCAGCCAAGACTGGAGGAAGAAGGGTTGACAGAATGGAAACTGGCTTTCCAGGATAAAAACCTCATGTTCTGGCTCCTTAATTAGATAGGAATAACTCAAGAATCAGCTACATGGGCACAGATGCTCCCCCGAGACTCCAGAAGTGCCTTCTGAGAGCATATTCTGATATTTATGTTTAAGGAAAAACTCTGTCTCCACAGATATTCCTACTTAGAAATCCATCCCTTGAAGCAATCCCGGGAAACAAAGACTGTGAGTCCCTTGGGAGCAGCAGAGCTGTGAGTGGTGCAGACACAGCCCAAAACTGACTTGGGCTACAGCCCACTGTGTCAGGGACAGGAATGACTGGAGGGAAGGAAGCACAGAGTCAATATGCCCACAAGGAAACCCAAAAGACCAGAAAGGAAGAGAAGCAGAGGGCGGGAGCAGCTCAAAAGGGAGTACATTGACTGCATGGGGACAGCTCTTGACATTACTGAGCATACAGAAGTTGTCCCACCCCTGACCCGAATCAGAGCTGATGTGAAAGCCCCTCCTTTCCTCACAGCTGGAAGAAAAGAGAACAAGGGTTACACATCCATACTGAAACAGGAGCCAGGTACACACTGTTTCTAAGGAGGTGCTGTTCAGTCAGTCCTCCTCTGAATTAACATCAAGGGATGAGACTCATTAATGAATGTCACTTCCCGGGCTGCTGCAGAACAAGGTTCTTTGCAGAAGCAGTTGTTTCTCTGTAAGGGAGACAGACAAAACAAAGTGGACAGCAGAACAAAGGCTCGATGAGCCAGGTCCTGGGAGGACCCTTGGGATGTGCTACCTGGGAGCATGGCACAGGCTGCTGCTGCTCGGGAGCCAGGAGGGAGCGTACAGGGATTAGCCATGTGCATGCTCTTCACTTTGCAAGGACAGTGCTTCAAATTGTCCTCCTCATAAAGCTCTGATAGAAGTTACAGTCTCAATTCTCCACTCTTCCCTCCCCCTTCACCACCATCACTATCTCACCCCTCAGAGATATGAAGAAATATGAGCAAAGGCTGCAATAGATCATGTCAAGCTAATATTAAATGCCTCTAATGGAGCTTAGATTAGACCAGTCGTCTTAAATGTCTGGATGTTGCATATAAACACCCAGGGACTTTGCAACTGAAAGGCCTGATCACTGGAGAAAAGGCTCAAATATCAGCCTTGTGCTTACAACATGCCTTGAGATCTTGATGTCTTAAGACTTATCCTACAAGGTGCTGTGAGCAGCCCTCTCCTGTTAATGTTTTTTAATAAACGGAAGTGTCTGTACTAACAATGTCGTGTGAGTTTCCCTTACAGTACGCTTCAAACCAGAACTGAAGTATCCAAATGATGTAGTTTCAAGCTTTGAGCACATTTCAGTCAATACTCATCAAGTCAATAGGCAAATTCTATCATTTCTGTAGCTTTGGGCTCCCTGCATGTATGCAATTGCTATATTGCATCACATTTCATCCCAGACAGCTGTGCAATGATGCACATCACCCTTCACTTTATTAATCTTCCCTGTTTCCCAGTCCTCCTAACTAAGGATATTCTACAGCTTTACTTTCTAATCAGACCTCATCACGTTAAAACGTGCAATGATCTTTCTGACTGGTTAAAAGATGTCCACTAGTGGCTTGTGTAAGACCACTAAATTTACTTTTGCTTTTGAATTAAGTCACCAAATTTCAGCCTAGGTATTTAAAGATTAGAAACTAAAACTCAGAACCTGACCCTCCCAAAGCTTCATGCTGGTTGCTTTGTTCTGCTCCCTTCTCTCTCCTGTCCACAGGTTCCTCTTGCCAAGTTAAGATATATATACCTAACTATCTCGGTCTGAATTTATTTGCAGTGTACCGAGATAAAAGTCCAGCTGCAGAATAACTAAAATTTAGCAGGGTAATAGGCTCCAGATTTTTTAAACCCTATTTTCTATTTAAAGATTTCTCTTTCTCTCTCTGCTTAATCCTCATGATTACAATATGAATTTAAGGTACTGTAAAATTAATAGAGCACCAACTCTAGAGACTGAAGTCTCCTACATAGGCAGCCAGCCAACCTGTCCCTGCCGCTGCCCTCCAGCTGTGACCGTAACCCTACACATGATAACAACTGGTTTACCTTTAGGCAAACTCATTTATTGACCCTTTAAGATGGATGTTAAAAGACCAATTGAAGTTAATAATGTGTAATGCTTTTTGTGAACTGGATCCTTGACTATATAGAACAGATTTTAAATTACCCACTTCATTATAAGCTGCAGAAAAGCTGCAGAAAAATCACCCTCTACTACTGATGTGTGTATATATATATATATATGTATATATACACGTATATGTATATATATATACACACACATAAAAGAAAGATTTGCAAGCAGGAAAGTGAAGATACGGTGAAGTCACTTTTAGCCTATGATGGGTATGGTTTTTCATGTTTTAGAAGGTTTTGCTAAAGATGAGTAGTGAAAGTCTTCATTGTCTCCT
This sequence comes from Agapornis roseicollis, assembly GCA_002631895.1. Lineage (NCBI taxonomy): Eukaryota > Metazoa > Chordata > Aves > Psittaciformes > Psittacidae > Agapornis > Agapornis roseicollis. Next base: position 4,554 of record NDXB01013047.1, on the reverse strand, counting down.
TTCCTCGCAAGGGCAAAGAAGCATCAGGATGAGCCTTTTGGCCTGATGCTGGTGTCTGAGAAGACCAGGGAAGCCTGGACCATGATTTGAGAGATGCCGTAGCCCACTGCCCCATGGCAATGAGGTTCTACAAAGGATTTTGGAGTTGCTCCATTCACAAGTTCTCACTCCAGCTGTTAATTTGGCAAGGACAGTGCTGAGAATCCCAGCCAGGAGAGCTGCAGCCGTGGCTCAGGGTCTATCATGGAAGGCCTCTGCTCTTCAGCTTGCCTGTATTGTGCATCCACATCACTCAGGAAAAAAGTGTTCTTTTTTCCCTGCCCTCCTTTCGCAGTAGGTGTGGTCACAGCTGGAAGGCAGTGGCTGTGTGTTTGGAATACAGGGAGGAGCTGGAAAAGGAGGCTCTTGTTAGCAGCTTCTGAAGGCTGAGACATTATGTCCAGCCACATACCTGTGACATATGCAAGTAAACCAAATCTGTGTATACAAGCATATTCACCCCAGTGAAGGATGGGATATAATTATAGCCAATTAAATAATTTTTCCTAAGATGCTTTTTAGAAATCAAGTTGTTATCTATTCATCAGACTGTCAGTAAACACATCTCTCTCACACACAACATGTTTAACTTCTGCTCAGGTTATATTACTTACAGGCAATCCTTGCAGTAATTAATGACACCTCTATCAGCTCCTGGCTTTTCAAAAGCCCTGCAAACAAACAAAATATAACAATTCAGGGAATTATCTTTTATCCATTTGAGAGTAAGTCATGAGGGTTGGCTGGTTTGTTTGGGTTTTACTTTCTACTTCTACGTTCACATACATCTTTTAGAGATGGGTATGGAGTTAGTATTACCCTAGTCCTGGTAATGCTCATTCACGCCAGCACCTTTGGGCAAGGGGATAGATCACATCCAAGAACTGAGAAGTTCAACTTCACAAAGCACAAGGTTTGCATTGCCAGGTGTGCATTCAAAACTGATTACTGTTCTTAGACATAATAAATAAACATAGTATATGTATATACTCGTATGTCCTGTAAGTGCATGCAAGCAAGCCCTGGACCTGTGACCCAGCTGAGAACAGTTCTGTGGGTTATGCTAGTCCTGGCTCAGTGTTCAGACTGTCTGTCTATATTTTTGCCTTGCATCAGGCAATTCTTTCAGAGGCAGCCACTGCTGCAGTCATAGATGAATGATGATGTATTGCTGGGGCCCAGAAATGCCAAGTGGACTAGTGGTAAGTGCATTTTGTGATGTTCATGGAATCAGCATCACTAAAACCCAGTGTGCAAGGCTGAGAGGCTGTCTTAGACCCTCTACAACCTGGGCTTTCCCTCAACATCTACCAGCTAGACCCCTTTTAATCCTTCACAAACAGCTTCTGTCTTTATCCTAAATAAGTCATGGAGCTTAAACAATGTTATTTAACCTCTCATGCCCTCTCCCCATATTTCTAATAGTGCCAAACACCCATAAACCAATTCCAAAAAGCCACACGTTACCCAACCAATGCTGCCTAAGGAAAGCATTCAGGAGTGTTTATGGGGCAGCTGAAGTGTAATGATTTAGTAGATGTTTATAAATGTTTATACTGTACAGATTAACATTCCCCAGGGGGCCTGTAATGAAGAGAGTGCTCCAACTGGAATCAAACCAGCTAGCCTGGGCTGAATGAGCATGAATGAATCCTGCTGGCCTACCCTCACGAGCTGTTTACTCAGTCTGAACGGATTTCCTCTATCCATGCTCCTTCAGCATTTTGTTTTGGGAGAGGCAGGAGAGAACCTGGTCTCAGAAGCACGGTTTGGAAACCAGCTAGAAAATCCAGTCACTTGGATAGGAGCAATTACTCACAAATTGCCCCAGACAAAAGAACAAAGAGCCCAACCCCTTCTGTTGTTGAAGTGGAGGCTGAAACTCTCACTGACTTCAAAGGAAGCCGGGTCTCAGTCTTAGAACATAGTTTTTTGTGTCCTAGTGTAAACACTGACAATCATGCTGAAGCAACTACGTCCTGCTATTGCACTAAGATCAGGGTTTTGGCATTTATGATGGCTTCAGATGCTGTGACACTGTGCTGGAGGTTCACAGTGATGGGTGATGAAAGACTCAGTAGTAGTGGTGGACAGCTTCACTGAATACCCAGCTGAAGGTCATGGACATCTTTTATTCAGAGCAAATGAAAGAACTTCACTTTGTCCAGTGATTGCTCAAGGAGTAAAATTATTTGGTACTGGGGTGCATGCAATGTGTTCCACATTGCCATGGCTTTAACGACATGAACACCAACCCCACAGAGTATGGCTGGGAACTGGTGGGTGAAGCTGTGCCTGCCTTGGTGCCTCAGAGCAATGAGCAAGCAGGTTTTAAAAGATGCTAACAGCAGTGATGGCCCTGGAGGTATGAGACAAAGATCATTTCTTTTGGGCATGGTGCCAGGTGAACAAAGCCTGTGAAAGCACAAGTAAGGAAACAAACCCCTCTGGATCCTTGCTGTGGTCAGGAGAGTATGACTTTTTATAGATGACACATGTATATATCCAGAAAGTGAATCATCTCAAAGGGGCCAGGAATGGGTGGGAAGAATACAGAAAGGACCATGGTGTGGCCATAGCCAGCACAGACCAATAAAGGTGGCCAGAAGCACCAGAGTGAACCATATCTTCATGAAGGGATACAACTGCCTGGGGATTTCTGCAGGCTGAGGGCCCACAGTCATCTTCAAACTGTGCTTTTTTTATGGTGCGATGAGATTTCTCACTTCTGCCAAAATTATTCTATCTCTGGCTCTGCTAGCCACGTGTCTGCACAGCACAGTGAGCAGCATCACACACTACAGGTGTTCTCAACATTAAATACAAAATACTCCTTACAAACTCTTAAACAACAGCACTGACGGGAGTCCCACTGAAAATGTCCGCTGTGACCCTTCAGCCTCTCTAATGGATTGGGCAGATGGAGAGGGCTCAGTACATAAGAGCATTTCTTTGAATGGGTTTCTGAGATGTTTCCAAAGTCTCAAAACTACATTTGCTTTGAATCTTGGATGGAGATACTGGGCAGAGGTAATTTTGTCTGCAGTGGTTTATTTGCCCATCTCATGAAGCTGTCTGAGCTAGTTACAGTGTTTGGCAAACACTCCTGGTACAGGCTCTACACTGTAACCCCACTTGGGTCTTCAGATCAGTGGAAAAGACAGATATTTGAACTCTTCTAGAGCACTGTAACCATCAGGTAATTAGCTGTAGCAGACTTACAGAGTAGGAAAGGCTCCTGAGAGCTCTGAAATGAAAGCACAGAATGTCTCCTGGAACTAATTTTAGAGTGGCTTGAAGTATTTAATCCTGCGAATTATTGCCAGTGTGGAAACATCAAGGTACTGCTGGATCTTAATAGAGGCAAACCAGCAGGAATGGCTCACCCTAAGCTGCCTCCTGCTGATGGCTCAGCAATCAGACATGCTTTACACTACTCACAAGGTGGAGAGGCAGCTCTGTTTTGTTCCCAGTGACTTGCAAAGTGGCCTGGAATTGTTCCTCTCTTCTTTGTGCCTGCAAATGATCCTTCATCAGCAAAGCCAATGCAGCCCTATATTGCAAACAGCAGAGAACAAGGAAGAGGAGAACAAACACTGGGGGTACAGACAGCACCACATCACTGCATCATGCTAAACCCTGGGCCCATGGATGCTCTCTGTCCTTCAGAGGGCAGGGAGGGGTTTGTAGAGAGGTACAAGGAGGTAGAGTGCTTTGCTCTCTCATCAACAGGGTCTGTCTCATTTGGATAGATAGATGCCTTTCTGGTTCCTTGTTCTGCTCATGAGTTCTCACTAATGAAGTTGAGGAGATTGGATTTATCCTGTCCTGCCCCCAAGCATCAGTTTCTCCATGTGTGAAATGTGTAAATCTGAACCTTCTCAGGGAATAGGAAATGGCAGACAGGAGACTAGAAACCAACTTCTAAGGTTCTTAAACTCAATCTGCTCTCATACAGATCTTCAGATCCGCAACCTCCTTTACTTTCATCAGACACCATATGAAGGAATCAGGAAACTATTGGGAAGCCACTCAAGAATTCTGTTGCTGGGGTGGCTAAAAAAACTTCATTTATTTTACAGACTGCATTCATTCATAGCCAATTAATATCCATTTGTTCTTGTGCCAAAATATTCTATCTTTAATAAGTAAGTTGTCTGTCCAGCTCTGTGAAAGCTAAACACTTGGTTGCTACAGAACCTAGGAGTTTCCTCTTCCACAACCCATAGGCAGAAATGTTAATAACAGAATGTACTGTAATACCCCATGCAAATTTTGCAGGAGTCCATCCAGGTATGTGCAAGAATCTATGTACCAACTTCAAAACTATTTCCACTACCAACTTTCCCAGCTGGGAAGCTTCTCTCATCTTCTAAAAAACAAAGGCAACAAGCTACAGTTTAAGATGTTACTGAAAACTCTTTCCCAAGTTATAGAATCATAGAATAGTTCGTGTTGGAAAGGACCTTAAGATCATCCAGTTCCAACCTCCCTGCCATAAGCAGGGACACCTCA
>NDXB01013046.1:76475-156606 GCA_002631895.1 Agapornis roseicollis | reverse complement strand
CAAAACACCAGCTACTAAAGAGAAGAAAAACTGACTGCAACTGCTGAACCCAGGACACAGAGGTTCCTGTAACAGAAGCCCTGGCTAGGTGGGAGCCTGAGCCTTACTGGATGCACAAAGTTGCCTCCACTGGCTGTGGCTCTTCTGCATCTCCGAGCTCAGCCCACAGCATCCCTGCATGTTTGCGTTGTGGGCACAGGCACAGCAAAGCTTGTCTGTGTGGGATCTGTGTCACCATCCACACATCTTGGAATCAGTCCTGTGGTGGGCGGACTTGCCATGGCACCCCACACATACCTCCCCCTAGGATGAAGATGGGAGGCCATACTACCCCAAGCCTATCCTACCTTACCCCACATGTCAAACCATAGTCATCAATGCATTTACTCTTTGGAGATGCAAACATAGCTGTATAAGCTTATCTTCTCTTCTGAAGGGAGGAAAAGCCCATCTCATGAGTCACCTCTGGAAAAGCATGGGCTTCAGCCTCCAAGGCAGGCTCAGGCCATCCCCAGCATTCAAGGAGAGGTTGCTGGCATTTCTTGGCTTGAGCAACAGCCACCTTTGAACAAGCCTTGTGATACTTGCCTTGCTGCAGCCCTGAAACTCTTGATGCTCACCAAGTTACTGTCTCATAAAATCCCAGTTGCACACATATGATTGATAGAGATCCTGAAGACAAGTAGCACTCCTCTAGGCTACTACAAAAGATTTTTTCTTTTATGATGTTTTAGGGCACACAGTACAGTAACCACAGTTATATTTCAGTTATGGTCAATCTATTTAGAGCTCAACTGCAGTATGTATTGCATGTTGTGCTTCCATCCTTCAGTGAAACTGAAATACTTTTGTTAAAGCTACGACCCAAGCTGCACCAATATCTTGAAGCAAAGTATTTACAGACAAATATTCTGACATCTCATTTATCTGTTTTGCCATAAAATTGGCTTATACATGATTAATTATGAGAAATAAGCACAGCATGCTTTCATGCACTTCTACTTTGAAATCAAGGTCACACTTTGTTTTGCAATTCAGAAAAAACAGTATGAATAATACAATTAACGTATCAGAGGATTTTTTGCAAGTAACTTTATTTAAGCAGGCTAAACCAGCAGCTTATGAAGTTGTTACTATTCTGTTGTTACAGATGGATCCTTTCTTAGCCCTTGTTTATAGCCTTCATTTTATTTGACTAATCCTTTATATTGAAAGGACGCTTGAAGAAGCATCCCTCATACTAAGCTATGCAACATTGAATGAAAACAGTATCCTGACATGAAACCATTTACAAGTCAGTTACCGCTCTGTGGACTCAATTTTAGCTGGGATACTGCTCCTTAGAAACAGTTCAGTAATGGTGTGGTTATACATATGAAACCAGTAACTTAAAGTCATAGAACCAAGCAATCCTTTAGGTTGGAAAAGACTCTGAAGATCAAGTCCAACCATTAACCATAATAGCCATGTCCCTAAGTGACACATCTGCATATCTTTCAAACACTTTCAGGGATGGTAACTATACCACTTAGGGATGGTAACTGTACCACTTCTATGGGCAGCCTGTTCCAATGCTTAACAACATTTTCAGTGAATGTAAGCCTCCTCTGGTGCAACTTGAGGCCATTTCCTCTCATCCTATCACTTGTTACTTGGAAAAACAGACTGACACTCGCTCAGTACAATCTCCTTTCAGTTAGTTACAGAGAGTAATAAGGACTCCCCCTTGGCCTCTTTTTCTCCAGACTAAACAACCCCAGTTCCCTCAGCTGTGCCTCCCAGGACTTGTGCCCTAAACCCTTCATGAGCTTTGTTGCCCTTGTTTGGACATGCTTGAGCACCTTGATGTCTTTCTTGTCCTGAAGAGTTCAAAACTGAACACAATATTTGAGGCAACCTCACCAGTGCCAATACAGACTTCCATCACTCACCTGAATACATCCAATAAGCCACTCTGCAAATTATCTACTCAACAGATTTAGCTGCCAAAATAATTTTGTGCTAAGCACAGTATAATAGGGTAAGACACAGGTCTCAGGCATTTGGATGTAACCACTTCGTGTGAGCTATCATCTGCCCATACAGCTCCTTACAAATCTTCACTAAGCCTATCTATGAATCAGTTCTGGTGACAGAGCAAAACCACATGTTGACAAGTCCTTTGCTTCAAGTAGTGAGGAGTTGATTTCTAAACACATGCTGTTTTCACTACTAAAAATTTACCTAGTTATCTCAGTAACTATCAACCATTTCTTAATACTGTACTTAATGCCTTCTCAAAGCATGAGAGAAGAGAAAAATATATCATGTTTTGACCTCAGCTATTGCTCTTTCTGTCTGTCTCAGCTGCTGTGCAGAGCCAGCCCCAAAGCCAACCACAGGCCTGCAAAAGGATATGCATTAGGAGCTGCCTACTGTAAAGGTCTGACCAACAAGTAAGTGCCTCTCCCTGTCAACACAAATTGCCAAGAAACTTGTGATTCATGTACCACAGAGCTAGACATAGAAAGCACTACTTTCACCATATTGCTGATATTTTAATAACTTCTTTTTTAAAAAGGGCAGTTTGTTCCCTAAAATCTTGCTTTACAATGGCAATGACGGGACTCAATTTCAATGGAAATTAGAATTGCCTTTTTCAAAAGGAAGTTCAATTATATTAAAGGTTAAGAAGGTAAGAGACAAACACATGATAAAAATCAACACTCAAAAGCACTGTACTTACTGGAGAGAAACAGGGTGAGCAGAAGCCATGGACACCACATGTACAAACTGAAATGCAAAATCTGGAATAATGGTAAATGACAAGCTGAGAGGCAGGCTAAGGTCTGCTAGAAATGAGGTAAGGAAATAGAATGAAGCACTCCTCAAGCATATATCCTTGAAGTTATAAGAAATGTTGTCATATTAAATTTTAACGTAGAAGAGAATCTGTGGATTCTGTGTAAGGCTTCAGGAAAGCCTGAAAGTTCTAATTCACTACACAGAGTAGTGAAGTCAGCTCTAGCTGATGTTATATTAGATACCTACTGGGTACAGGTGAACCATTTAACTAGAAAATAATGATTCACTACAGGCAAAGCCAAATGCTCAAGTTTCTTTTGCAATTTGAAAAGAATATGTAATCTTAAACAGTACCTAAATTACTTGTTTAGATATTATAGAACAACAGTTTCTCAAACCCCAAAATAATCATGAGCAAAACTGAGCAGGGGGTAATAGTCACACACAAAAATATAAAAAGGATTTTCATCCCACCTGCTACAGAATGCTGTATGGCATGCCAAAAAAATACAATCACTCTGCTACAGCCATGAAAGAAAGCTTTTCTGGTTGAAGATTCCTGGCTAAGGAGAGTGACAGCAGCAGCAGAGAAACCTGTAAAACAAACTCACAGTACATAACAGATGGAGAAAAAAAGAAAGACACTGAATGCAAATTAACATTGCAGAAACACTAGCAAATGATGGAATCAAAAACCCCAACACATCAAAAAGCTATGGTGAGATTTATGACAATACAATCTCCTCCCTAAATGGAACAAGAACAAGTGAATGCCAAGCAATGACTTCAATAACTGGTCATTCCAGACAAAAATTATCAAACCATTTAGAAAAAAAAAAACAAAAACAAAAAGGAATGATGTACTTAAAAACAACTACTACTCTACATTCAGAAAGAGGCTAGATGCTATATTCACATCTTGTATTGACAATGACCTACCGTGCCATCAGTAACTGGAGAGAGTTTCAAATATCCCCTCAGTTAAAACCCTGCGTTCAAGGGTAGAGGACAGATGAACCTGTAAGTTTTGATTCAGTGACTGCTTTTAAGAAACATGGGAACCATAGAAGTTCCTGGTGACTGGAAAGAGTTAATCTCAAAGCAATATTTAAAAAGGTTAAGTAGGATAACCTAAGCACCTATTGAACAGTTAGACTGGCATCAGTAGCAAGCAACAACAGGGAAAGATTATCATGGGACACAATCAATAAGTCATTGAAACACAGTAGCATAATTAATACCAATCAGCACAGCTGTACAGAAAATAAGCCTGGTCATGTAAATCTGATCATTTGTACGCAGTTACATCATCATCATCTGGTAGTGTGCTGACAGGACATTTCTAGTCCTAATTTTACACTACACAGCAATTTAGTCATTCAATATGTAAAATTCTGAATTAAAAGATTCACCATACTACATCACCATCACTCATAGTAAATGAATACCCAAAGCAGCTAACTAAATGTATATCTAAATGGAGAATCAGCATCCAGATAACAGATTCCTTGTCAGTCCAGCAAGGAAAAAAAATGAGGTACACCATTTGGAAGCGGAAAAGAGCTACACTTGCTCTAAAGGCAAGGCTCATTATTTACTGAAACAATTTACCCGTGACACAGCAGATTCATTACTACTGGTACTCTTTAAATCAAGACCATGGTCTTTCAGGAAGATACGCTGAATAAAGAAAATTTAAAGGACTGCTGCTGATATATCCTGCATTTCTCTGACCTGCACTGGGCAGGCAGTAAGAATAGATGTTCATGTGGTCCCCTCTGGTCTTAAAGTTTATAAGCCTAGGAAACAATGACCCAGACATTATTAATCCTTCTGGAATTTAATGCAATAAGTGAATCATACTTAATCCATCTGATACAGTATAAAGTGTCTGACTATTTCTATGGGATTTCAACTGTAATCCAGTGTTAAATTACTGGATAACTGTTAAAATATTATCAAGGCACTTCACTGAATTTGATTTTTAGCTGAAAGCAGCAAAAATCTATCCCTTTTTGAAACATTTCACTAGCTGCTTGCATAAATACTGTGGCATAGTATCAAACTCTTTATCCATAGCTTTCTATATAGACCACTTTGATTTTTCTTGGGAAATGTTTTTTCAAAGTAATGCTATCAGAACAGTATTTGCATGGTGTGTCAGAAAGCCTCCAATCAGAGTTGCAACTAATACTAACTTCACACAAATCTCCGTTAAATGGGGCTATGCTCTCATATATTCATCATCTTCCTACGCAGTGCTCCAAGATCAGTACCAGAGGTGAAAGTCACATTAGCTCTGCCAAACACAGTTATTTGGTCCTGTCTATTTGAAACAAAACACAGGGGCTTGAAAATGCTGTTCTTGTAGACACTCTGGAATGGGCCAGGAAACTTCATTCTCCCAAGTATGAAGCCAGTGCTCAAATTGCAAAATAGGCTCCTAAGTTTCTTGCTTTATTCAACACCTACTTCTGGCACAATTTACCTCTTCAGAAGCTGAATATCTCTAACACTCATCACAGAGCAGATTCATTTCAGAGATGCCCAGATCTCTTCTCCAGTGGATGGCCTTTGATTTCCAATCCTTCTAGCATAAGGAATCAACAACTTCAAGCTACTTCTCACTGCTCTTTCTTTGAATACCACCACCATCAGCTCAGATAGGAAGAGAATATGTTAGTAAAAAAGTACTCAATACCTGTTAATAGTGAAACAACATATCTTATGGACAGGAATGCTTTAAGGTGACCTTCTGTAGAAAACTATAAAGAAATTACCTCCTCTGTTACTCTTTTTTTTTTTTTTCCTAATCTCATTTAGATGCAATTGCAGAATATTGAAGCATTGTACAATTACATTTTGGGGGGTATTGATATAGTTCTTTTTATAGCCATCATTCAAGCACTAGGGAGTCCTCCGGCAAGCTTGGAAATCCACAGGGATATATAGAAAATTAAGAATTCTTAAGAATACTCAGAAGGATTCATCTATATTTCTCACTTCAGCCTGTGCTCTTCCAGATCTGTAGCCAAGTTCCAAATCATGGTCCAGCCTTTGACTTTGTCCGGTTAATTGTAGTGGGACAGCTGTACACAACAGCACTCTGTGAAGGGGCAAACAGCAACTCTTCACACTTACGGGACTCATACAGCTTTAGCCTCACTGAGTTACAAGACTTAGAACCCCAGTAATGAGAAGGCAGAAACATTTACAACTGGTTTTAAACCAGAATTCATTTGGATATATATATATATTATAATATAAAAGGCATTTTTTTACATCCATTGCATCACTTAGCACTCCACTGTCCTGCAAATGCTCTCAAACAGATGATATGCATTGCACTATGCCTTCCCTTCTTTCATGTGGGGCAACAGAGTGCTGGAGCATCACATGCCACCTGTAAAACCATAAACATGGGATTTCCCTCATCTGGGGTTTAGCCACTTGGCTGTTGCGGGATTATAACCAGGATGCATGTGCCACCCAGTGACACAGCAGTCCAGTCACCCATTTCACAGCGAAAACCACATTATCTGTGACTGAGCATGACTGTTGCCAGAGAAACAGCTTTTGGCTTGGGCAAGGGGTGGGATATTCCTCCCCAGGCACCTAGGACCATACAGTTCCTGTCACACAGCACTGTCCCCAGAGGCATCTGCATATACAAAGAGTCACCTGAAAGCCAGGTATCACGCCATGATACTGGGCCCTGCCAGTCCCTACTGGCTCTAAAGCTGGGGGCTAAAGAGGGAAGCAGACATGCTAAAGGATTTCCTATTGAGGACTGACATGGTGAGTATGTCCTTGCCAATGGCCTGGGTTTGTTCACTCTTTGCTTCCATCTGCTTTCTGCCATCCATCTCATTACCACAGAGACATCACCCCTTGGGTGCCTCCTCACCATGTACAGTGCTGTGTGCTAGCCTCAGAATCCTGGTTTTATTTGGTCCATTTAAGGTTAACCCTGGCTGGGCAAAAGCTAGAGATGCACCTAGCCAGCCTGCTTAGTGGTGGGCTGGGAAGAGGCAGCCTGTGGCCTCCCTCATCCCCTCCAGAGTTTGGCAGTAACCCCATAGTCAACCTCCATCCAGAGCCTACACCATCCTATCTCCATTTTCTTGAGTTATTTGAGGCTTTGGGAGCATTATCAGCCTGTTACCGGTGGGTAGTGAAAGAGTCAACAATATTTCCAGCAGGTGGCAAATATTGCCCCACAACTTACCAGCATACTTGTCATTTGGTTCCAGATAAAACATCATGGCTGACCTTCCAGAGACCTCAAAAATTGTTTTGTTGAGGACAACCTCATGCCACTTCAACACAGCTTTACCAGGATCTACATCACAGCCATCTCCCAGTTATGCCTTCCCAGACTATCTTCAAATACTGCCATCTTATGTTTTCTATACATACTACCCATATCAGACAAATTAAAAACCAACCAAACAAAACCCTTCACATTAGGNCTTAAAGGGGATTTTTATAAGATGCTTTATTTGTATAACACTATTTTCATATCATAGTAAGAATACACAGAGCAAGAGACTTCAGGCTCCTTTTGGAATAGTTATGTGTATGGCACGTGATACTGATAAAAAAAGCTCCTGACAAGATGTAGTAAGATAAAAAAAAAAAAAAAGCAAAGGTTTTTTTTTTTTTTTTTTTTTTTTGATAACTCCCCCAGTAAAAAACTCATGGTCTGCTTTGAAGTCACCTTTATCTCTGTTCATGCCATTGTTAGAGGGAGTTTTCTTTCCATAGGATAGACTAGCACTAATACAAATCCCTAAAACAACTTGCAAAATAGTTATTTGATGGCAAATATATTAAAAAGATCAAATCAGACATTAATAATATGGAAGACAAGCTTACCCAGAATACTGCAAAAACAAATGTTACTTCCATTAGTCATAGTTTGCCCTAGAAGACAGTCCCAGGGTGGAAACCTTAAAAGAAACAAATAAAAGACTCATTATAATTAGGGCAGTTAACAAGGGCAGACATCATCAAACCTTTTGTAGCACAGTGCTCAAGATTAAATATCCTGCTCTTCCGACTGTGATCCTGTCCAAGTTTCCTGGCATTAGCTCACAGATAAGCTGATCTGTGTTAGGAGTTAAATGAAGCAAGGCACCTATTTTCAAAAGGGGAAGAGGATACAAAAGCCTTGTGAAACAAAACCTCCATATTTTCTGTTCCTCTTCCTCTGCAGTATCTTTATAGAGTAAGTCAACACTCTCAAGTCAAATTTAGGTACACAAGCTGAAAAGGAAGCATACATTAAACCTAGGCAGGTTTTAATGTATTTACAGAGATCATTGTTTTTAAGGGACTTGGTGCTATTTGACATTTTATTCCTATGCCACATTTGATGAGATAACAGTGATGTATTGTTATTCATTTAGCTGAATTTGCTTATGATGAGGTTACCTAGGAAAAAAACAGAAAAAGAAAATCAAGAACAGGTGAGGAAGATGATCCAGAAAACACACAGAAGCAGCTTTTCCCAGAAGTCAAGAAAATACTGTAATCACAAGAAATAAACATTGTAAATCAGAGAACATGAGTTACATCAAAAGACAATAGGTCAAGGCAGAGAAGGAAAGAAATCCAGTCCTGAGATTTTATAAGAGATCATGAGATGCAGTTTTAGGTGGTAAAAGGGGCCAAAGTCAACCTGATGAGAATCAAAGATGAAACTAGAAAAGGATATCCCAAGTAGGACAGGCCAGATCATAAGATGACAAAAAGCTGGAAAAGGTTTTGGGGTTCGGTTGTTGGGCTGTTTAGGGATTTGGGGAGAATGGGGGGAAAGTAGTGGGTTTTATTTGGTTAGTTTGAGATATTTTTTTATATTACATCAATGGTACGTATTTATTGTATTATGATGGGAAAGAGGCAGAAGATAGAGTGAACAGTTAAGAGGTACAAGTGCAAGGAAGAGCAAGTTTGATGCTACTGTGGGACAAGCAGAGCAGGTAGAGATCAGAAGAGACATGGGGGTGTGACAAGGAAAAGGCAGAGTCAGAGAAAGAATGGGGAAGAACAGCTGAGGGAAAAGGGGGAAGTCATATGACACTTTTTTCCTTATGGTAAAGATAAAGTGAATAAAAGTTAGATAAAAAGATTAGAAAATATTAGAAGATGAGAGATCTCAGTGGGATTTCAAGTAAGAGATTTGATTAAACAGTGGTTTTAAAGGTCTTATTCACATGTAGCTGTGGTCATTGTCATAAATATTTATCATTGTTTATGATAAATTTCACATTATCCCAAATCCAAAGTAACTGGTAGCAAAACATGCATTAATTACAATTAAATTTATATTTTAATAAGAAAACTCAGCTCTCCCCTCCCCCCCCTTTCCATTCCCCAGCAAGGCAGTTTGCTTCTTTTCAAGTAACTCAGTTAAATTAAGTTGTGTGTTCAGCCTCATTAGCCACCATCCCCATTCCCCTGTGGTTTTAATTAGATCTCTTTGTGTGATTGTTTAGGGGGAAGGTTTGAGGTAGCTGTGCACAAGGTGCTTTTTTTTGTGTTATCATTCTTCAAATGCTCCTAATTACACTGGAGGCAGCCGAGGCGACAGGGGCAGAGGCTCTCCCATGGACAAGGCAAGGCAGGAACTGCAGCCAGCAAGGCACACACACCCCTCTGGCATGGCTAAGATGCTCTTCCACAATGTTCTTTACCCACTTTACTCAAGACAACCCATTAGCAGGACAAGCTCAAGTGAAGGGTCAGACACTCTGCAAGCCCCAAGCACATGGAGCTGACTTCTCCCAAAAGCCTCCCTCCTGCTCCACAAGCACCCATGTTGGTCCACCACCTCCATACCAAGCACAGAATATGACAAGGCAGGAACAAGGCCCCAACATGCCACCAAATCTGGGGGATATAGGAAGCCCCTAAATTAAGGGCAATACCTGGCTGCAGCTTTTCCCCTGAAGTATCAACTCTACAAACCCAGCACATCCCCTTGACATGAGGCCATGGCAGTGTCCCATAGGGCAGAAGAAAGGCTCAGGAGGACCTGCTCCAAACGTCTGACCTTGCATTTAGTCCATTTTTTAAATGAGCAAAAGTACCAAAATCATGAGATGACTTATTTCCAACTGGAAATGGGGTAAAGGCTGATTCTTCAGGAAAAAAGAAAGTGGAGAAGGGTCAGATCAGCCCATAAAGAGCTAGACAGGACTTCTTGAAGGCAGAATTTCTTCTTCAGCCACTATTCGCACTCTATTAGCAAAAAGACTGCAAACCCAGCAAGCATGATTGGTAGAAACCCCCTAAGAGAAAAGCGCCTCTGTTCCACAGCTACCCTGCAGCCCCAGGGGAGAGCCTGGGAAGCACAGCACCACTCCTAGGCTATTCCTGGCTGCCAGGGTCAGCAGCAGCACAGGATTAGAGCAAGTTGGATTTGTTACATAACGGACATGTTGCTCGTGGCTCCTCTCAAATCCCAACGACATTGCTGTTATGCAATAGGAACAATCAAACAGGGCAGCTTTCCCTTGATTTGATTTTTTGAAAGTGCTGGGCTGCTAAAAATGAACACTGTGGATCTGTCAGACTCACTGTGATGTTTTCCACTCTAATCAGTTTAACCTACAAGCTGCTGTAGTTTATGGGGACAGTGACTCAGCTTTTACTTTGCCTGAGACACTGCGATACAAAAAATTGAAATAAAGCGACCTTTGTCCACCTCCCCACCTGGTCCTCAGTGCAGGGAAAAACTTCTGAACCAAGCCTGCGGGCTTTCATTCCTTCAGCATCAGTATCTTGCTGGCTCTACTGACATTAACGGGTTACTCATCAATAAAGGCAGTGAATCTGGCCCTGAACTTTGCTGCATGGATGGGATGGTGGCTGTGAGACACTCTGACACTTTCATCAGTGAAAAATGTGAATTCATTTGGTAGAGTCTCTAGAGAACCTTGCCTTCTTAAGTTAGGACTGTAAATATTTCTGATGGCAATGCACACCATTTTAAATGATATACCTATGCATACATGTTATTTATATGCATATTAAGAATAAAATACATTGTTTCTGTAAGCCATTATACCTGGGGCATGCTCCAGCAGTATCAAAGATAGGTAAGTGCAGATGTTTCAGGAAGTCCTAGCTGGCAGTTTGATCAAGTTGCTGTTATATTAAGATCAGCACTTTGCCCAGTCTGGTTTTTAAAACCTTACTAATTTCTTTCCAGCTTAGAAACAATGCTGAAAGAAAGTTTTCCATGTGAGTCAAGTGGAATTATAAAGTTTCCTTAGCTTAAGATCTAACTACCCTTTTCATGTAGATCACCAAATTCTTATCTATTCTCCTAGCCTCTCAGCCTTTTAACACATCGAAAAAAAAGACCAGTTTTAGTGCCCATGATAAATGTTTGCTTTTACCTCATAGCATTAAACCCCAAACAGCACAGCTTGTAACCATGGTTCAGCAACCCCATCTTACACACTTGCTCCTACTTGTAGTCTCATGTGTGCAGCCATTTGATTTAACCAAGGCTCATATAGATGGTCTCCAGAGATTGTTTTACTGTATTTCTCATTTTAAAACCTCACTATTATATTGCACCAATAGCTAAATAACCTTCCATCATAACAGCAAGGGAAAAATCTAAAATCCCAGTGGTCTGGTAGACCAGTATGAATGCATTCATCCTGTGAGCATGGCTCTGCCCAGCACACTGAAGTGCTATTTACTTCTGAAAGTCTTATCTGTGCCCAGCATCCTGCCAGCTTTCCCTGTGCATAGCACATCACAATTCCTCTCAGCCTTCTGGCATGTACAAATTGCATAGAACTTGAACACTTACTACAAAGCTTTATTTTCCCCCATCACAATCCAATTCTGGTTCAGTAACACTAACATACTCTGTAGCACAGAGATACATTACTTGGGATTCATCTGGTCCCTCTGAATTCTTCTGGCAGCATAAACTTGAAAACTGCTATGAGGACTGTCTTGGACTGAAAAGCTCTCAGGTGGATTAAAGGTCTTTGTTTCACATGCCCCATGCAAAACCTGGCAGAGACAACACATGCCAGAGGGCAAAAGCACTACTGGAGCATCTCTGTTCTTCAGCCTACCCTTGCCTGCCAGACTGGCTCTTCGGCAGACTTAGCATTTTGCCATAACTTCGAGCACCCTGTGGGGATAATAAAGACAGAAGCCAACTCAATTAGGGTAAGCTATCAAATAGTTAAAACTCAAAAGTAAGACTTAATAGAGAAACTAATTAGCTCAGCATGTGTTTAGATGCTTGTTTACTTTTTAACTATGATTTTCAAGGGAAGTAATTCTCCTGTAAGTGTTGGTGATTATGCCCATGAAGTGAAAGTCACAGCTGTGCAAAGAACAAGTTATGCTTTTCCTCCAGCCACGCATCCTATACAATAGCTGTTTCAAAGAAGTTTCTATCTGGGCAGAACAGCCTTCATGCTCATATAAGGAGCAGCAACCTGTGTTACACCATCATCTAAATTAAGAGTCATGATTGCAGGCTGGGAAGGGAATCCAAGGAATTTTTTTCAGCTGATGCTTTTTCTAGTTTTGAGAATTGCATAAAATCACTGATCTGCAAGTGATATCACTAAAGCAAAAGCCTGGGAACTGCTGCTACACCAGATGCTTCTGAGGATTAAGCCACTTGCAGAGACTTTTAATGTGGATGCCCCTGCTGGAACAAAATGGGCTTCTCCTTCCACAGTCCCCAAATGCCCTGCAAGAGTGGGCCAGCCTAATCCTCTGACATTTTAGAGAGGAAGCTAAGGCACAGTATTAAAACAACTTTACTGCAATTATATGGGAACACAACTTGGATCTCCTTTCCCTCCAGCCAGTGCACCCCTTGACACCACTTTCTGTGCAGCACTACATGCTGATTTTATGGCGTGGTGAGGCACAGCAATAACTTCTCCTTGAGCAGAAAACAGTGAAGGTTCACTCTCTCTGGGGCTTGGAACCCATCTGCCTGTCTGCCAGATTTGTAATTGCTTAATTGAAAAAGAAAATAGAATTCCTTAAAGACGTTACCATGGTGGCTGTTAAATAAAGTCTTTTAAAAAGCCTTTCCTTGTCCTGGAGACCTATTTTTCTGATGTTTGGAATCATAGAATAGTTAGGGTTAGAATTGACCTTAAGATCATTTAGTTCCAAACCCCTGCCATCAGCAGGGACACCCCACACTAAACCATGTTGCCTTGTCTTCAAAATACTAACCTGTATCATTAACAGAGTAACATGGGACAGTATAAATCACTTGGTTGTGAAGTTACCGCAATTTATAACAGCTAATCATCTCCCCTCTTGCTTCTCACCCTGCAAGCACTCACTAAGTGGGTCTTTCTCACAAAATCAATGACAAGGCAGAAACAGGTGGTTACAGTACTTGGCTGTACTCTGAAGATCTTTCTGGTGACCATGGGTGAAGTGTTGGACCATATCCTCCTGCTAGTTTCCCCACTGGAAAATCCAGAATAGCAAGATAACATATAATGGCGATGGACACAAGAAACAAGTAAGGTTTTCAGAGAGCAAAGCATCAACTGCATACCAAGCAACAGAAAGTGACAGTGTTCCCAGGCTCATGAGGATGCTATTTATATTATGATAGTGCCAGAACAAGTTACATTAAAAAATCCATCACAATTATTTTCCTGAAGAAAGACTGCTTCAATGGGTTTGAGCTTGCAACAACAAGCCCAGGTACAAAACAAACTGTCTTGGGCTGAAGTTTTGCTGCTCTTTGCTACTTTCTTTCCACTTTCTGCTAGTTATCACTTCTGTAACAAAACTGACTGCAGAGCGGTCTGCAAAAGTTGCATTTAAACAAGCCCAGTATAATTATAAATAACTTGTGATAAATGCAATACTTGTGTAGGGAAAGTATTTGCTAAATCAGCTGTACCTCAGTAGCCTTTTTAGCAAACCTCAGCACCCAGCTGGGGGTGGAGGGGAGGAGATCCTCCTGCACTGCTTGTTGCTGGTGTTTCATCAAGTATCTTTATCAATTTTGCCCATTATTATGGCTAGATCTTTTCTTCTCCAGAGCACTCAATCAAATATTAAACCAATCACTGTGTATGAGTCCCTACTGTATTGTACTTCTTTTCATCTTCATTGTACAACTCTTCAGAGAGCACACTTCACTGGAGCTGACAATCTGTCTGCAGTTCCCCATCATACACTCATTTCTGGTGCTTCCTGCATGAACTTAGGAATAGAGAATGCACACTGAAAGCTGAAAGTCTTGTTTCTCTTAACTTACTACAAGGGAGGACTCTCCCACTGATTGAGTTCCCCACACAGCCTCTGGTGGGCTGTTGTGCTTTACAGATGTGGAGAACTGCATTTCTGCAGTAGGTGTACTGCTAACACTCTAATCCCAACTATCTTCCTAAATACTTAGCACTGCTTACTATACAATAAATCTATTTTGCATAGAAATGCACACTTCAAAAATAAGACAGTTTTAAGCTGCTTTCTTGTTTGTTAGAGTCACTATCACTAACAGAGCAGACAACAGCCTAGGAAACTTTACTATAGAAGCTTTGCTGTAAAGAAATGAATAACTACTTATCTGACCCAAACCTAAACCTGGTATTTGTAATATCAGTAGCCATATACCTACCTCTGTCCTTAAAGAGACAAACATGGGGAAGACATGGTACCATATCAAAAGCTACTTCAAACAAACCTCATGACACAACTTTGCAAGGATCTTCTCAATTCCTCCCCCCACCCCATCTCAGGTAGTGATTTCCAAACTCACAGTGCTCAACAGATCACTTAAAGAATCCCCATTTTGCACCTTAAAATAAGACTCTATTGTACAGAAATCAAGGTGATGATAAAAAAGCAGAATGGGAAGTTAAGCCTTCCAGCTTACTGCTGCCTCTCTCCTGCAGCACAGGCTGTACCACTCTCCACAACAGATTGCAGAAATAGGAGACAAGTAGCCGGGTATATTTAATTGCATTGGGAAAAGGCAGACTGGTAAAGAGTTTATGTAGCAGGGGATATAGAAAAGCTCACAACCCTGCTTGCAAATGAGGATGAGAAACCATAAGACCCATGAATATTACACCGAAAGTAGAGCATAAAACAGCTCCTGCATGAAATTGCACAAACCAAAACAAGGCATTTATGCATCACATTATAACCAGCTTAATTCCTTCCAAGTGCCTCCTTAATGTAGCCATCCATTGCAAAGTTAACCTGTATGCAAACACTCAACATTTAATTATTTTGCTACCCATGCTTTAATATAAGTAAGTATTTCTGATGCTTGACCTGCTGAGAAATATTTACTAATTTTTTAATCTTTGCTGGGTTTAATCATAGAACATCAGAATCAAAAAAAAGTTAGAAAAGACCTTTAAGATCAACAGTGCAATAATAAATGTCAAGGCTCCCACCAGCTTCTCTTTCATATTTAGAGCTATCAGGTTCCTAGGGAGCACAGGTTGATGTGAAGGCAGAGTCCCTTCTTCATTGTTACCTTCGGGAGGCAGTGGCAGGGACCAGGGAGAAAGAACCAGGGGCAAAGACAGCAAGGGAGGTGAAGCCAGAAAGAGGAAAAAGGTACCCAGACTCATTCAAACAGAGTTGGAAACAACTGACCTAGATGAACAGCTCTTCAAGCAGAGACGTTTCATCTAAGAAAGGAGACATGGCCCCGCTGCCCGATCTTCCACGGATTTATTCCTCCCTCCCTATCAAAACACGACCTTATAACTCACGGTAGCTGCTTTACCTTTCATCATTCATCAGAATAATGAGATGCTGTTTAATTCCGAAGAAGGGTCAGAGAGCAATCGCAGGTTTAGATCTGCGAGCCGGTGCGCTGCTGTAACTCAGCACTTGCCCTGAGCCCGCGCCGAGCACAAGGTCCCGGCCGGAGGCGCCCAGCTCGCCCAGGGCCCCTGCTCCCCCGGCACCGTCCGGTCACGCCACTGTCACACCGCTGGTATAAGCGAGGAATTCCGGTATTTGCCAGGTGCTGCACAGAGAGCAATGCCTACTTGAGCCATACCGTTTATTAGCATTCTCAAAACTTTCGGCTAAATAGATTTGGCAACATATATTGTCCGTATCAATAAGCTGGGCTCGCTCCCCTATCTCAATACCCAAACCTGTCCCCGCAGGTAATGAAGACGAACAGCCCACGGCCTTGCCGCGACCCCGTCACCCGCCTTTCCCCCGCGCAGGAGCCATTCCTTGGCTCAGACCGATTGTTGCCCACGTCCCGTACCGCAGTCACGGCTCTCCGGAGGGGCAGCGACGCGGGACAGGGAGGGGACTGCCCCACGGACTCCCACAACGCGGAGGGAGGGGAGGGGAGCGGAGCCCGCGCTGCCCACGCCGGGACAGAGGATGCGCGCCGCTCACCTGCCTCTCTCCTTGCGCGCCGGCGGCGGTGCTGCCGCCTCCTCCCGCCGGCAGGACGGAGCTGCGGCAGCGGCAGCGGGCCGCGGGCCGTGTTTATATAGCGGCGGGGCGCAGCCGCCCAGCAGCGCCCGCCGCACCGAGCCCTGCCGCGCCGAGCCGCAGCGCCCCCTGCGGGACCGCACAGCTCCCTGCGCCGCCGCCCCGGGAGGGGCACCCCGGCCCTGCGGGACAGAGTCACCCCCGGGGGACCCAGCAGGCAAGGCACAGGTATCGCGATAGAGGTGGCTATACCAGAGGAGAATTTTCCACAATTGCCATTGGAATAATCCCTCCAGGAAGTGGTGGATTCCCCAACACGGACACTTCAAAGATTCAGTTGAACAGAGTGCTGCGATATCTTGTAAACAACAGGCTTTTGTCAAGACAGGATGGAACAGATGATCCTTGAGGTCCCTTCCAACCTGGTGTTCTATGACAGGTGATTCTGCCCCACTACTCTGCTATGGTGAGACCCCACTTGGAGTACTGTGTTGGAGATGGTCTAGAGAAGGGCCACAGGAAACATCAGCGGGATGAAGTACCTCTCCTATGAGGGAAGGCTGAGAGAGCTGGGGTTTTTTAGCCTGGAGGAGAGAAGACTTTGAGGAAGCCTTTTTGTGGCCTTTCAGTATTAAAAGGGGCCTACAGAAAGACAGGGAGATACTTTTGCAGGGCCTGTTGTGATAGGATGAGGGGTATGGTTTTAAACTAAAAGAGGAGAGATTTAGGTTAGATGTGAGTTAAAAATTCTTTTTTTCTTTACATCCTCCTTTACAATGAGGATGGTGACACACTGGCACAGGTTGCCCAGAGAGAGGGTGGATTCACCATTCCTGAAGACATTCAAGGCCAGGCTGGATGTGGTTTTGGACAAAATCTGGTTTAGTTTAGGATGTCTCTTCTCATTTGAAGAGGGCTTGAACTAGATGACCTTTAGAGGTCCCTTCCAACCCAAACTATTCAGTGATACTACAATTCTATGGTTCTACGGTTCTATGATACAGAGAACACAGAAAGTTCCTGTGCCAGCATTTGTGGGATGCTTCTGGCTCTGCCTGGTGTTCCTGGGAATTGCTGTGTGCAAATGAACACACTGTAAGAAAGCAGATGGATTAATGAATGGAAATTTGCCTGGGAATACAGATATGGCTCAGTGTCTGCCAGGAAAGGCAGAATAGTGCCACAAATGACATCAGACTGAAAGGGCCTTGATCACGGCAAAGCTTTCTCTTCCTTGCCCAGCCACTCTCCAGCCCTTCCTTGCTCCAAGTTGATTCCATATTCACTTAAAAATGAGCAAGGAAATGAAGAAATAAACAAGCAGGCACACAGACCAGCTTCCCAGCAAAATGTGTAGCTCAAACAGTCATCTCCATCACTTGCTATGCTTGAACTCTTGCCCAGGGATTCAGGAAGCAAGCTTTGTGATACAGGCAGAGGCTCTTTATTATCTACACCCACCTGCCTGTGTTACAGCTCTCTCTCTGTGTATTGTTATACTCCTGATAAGCTAGTGCTCATTGTTTCAATCAGCTGTTAAAATCCACAGCAGGCACGAGATCAGATGGGAGTTTTATAACTTGTGTCTAATGCTGGGCAACTCAATAAATTTTTATGAAGTCCTCTAGGCAAATGCATGAAGGTCTGTTCAGGAGGGAGTGCTAAAAGGGTTCTCAGTTTGTGAGGCCAGCCAGATGCTGCACAGCATCCTTCTGCCAGAGAGACCCCACAATACCAGGAGAGGAGCCAGGAGCTCAGGACTAACATTTAGAGGCACAAGATGGCAAGCGACTGGGAAGTGGGGCGACCAATGCAGAAATGTCCATGGTCTGCACCCAGCTCCAGACTGGCCCTTTGGCTGCAGGGATCTAGTATAGCATTGTGGAAAGACTTCTCTCACCCAGTGCCTGTCTGATCAGGCTGATGTTAGAGCCTCATGTGGCAGGACAGTCACTGTCACAGGATATATCCATATTTCCTAGGCACACACAACTTCCTTCTTTCTGCCTGTGCTCAAACACACTGTGCTTGCATCTGTCTGCAGTTTGAAGTGCCAAGTACCATCTCTACAGCACCACAAGTGAGTCTCTTATCCTTAAAAGACCTTCCTGTAAGGTTTGCCTTCCCTGCTGAAAAATAAACTGTGTTCCACACCCCCAGCCCTACCAGTCTGACTAAATGTTATGCTTGAGTTACAAAGACAATGAACATAAAGCATCTAAGCTGGTGAAGTCAATGAGAACATTGCTCCGGCTGGCACAATGGAGAAGGACCTGCATGAGCCAGGCACTGGGCAGTGTATCTGTGGTTGTTTATGACATGAATCTGCCTGCCAGAGCATTCCATCCGCCAGCAGAGCAGGCAGGACAGAAGATGTGCTCTTACCTCAGCTCACAATTCTGAATGCTATTTATGTTCAAACCCTGAGGTTATCTATGGTTAAAATAAGGAGGAAGTGAACAAAACCATCCAGCACCTCAGACATTCATTTTCAGAAAGCAGCAATAGCATTTGTCTTGTCCAAATGTATCCCCATGAAACCACGCCTGATGGGGACTTACAGGTTTTCACTGCCCTATTTTTTTTTTACAATAGTACCTGAAAGGACCTACTGGCTGTATTAAAACAGGGAAAGTAACTGAGAAAGCCCAAATTCACACAAAATATTAATTGGCCTGCCAAGACCTATTATATTTAAAAAAACAAAACCCAAACATGCCAGCATTGAGTTTCTTCCCCTGGTAGAGCATTTTTGCTAACAATTATCACTCCCAGCACTTGACTTCTGATCACAGAGCTATTGCACTCTAAAAGATAATTCATGCTATTATCACACCTAATTAAAAGCTACTTAGCTGTAGAATGTGGGCTCCGCTTTATTTTTAGACTCTGTGCAGAACTGAAATTATCTGCTGTAGATAATTCACATAAACTTGCTTTTCTTCAACATTTGGAAGAGAGATCTGTAGCCCATACAAGTGTACAGCGGAATATTTCTTATGTGATTCCAACAGAAGGGATAACATGAAAATGTTACTTATACTGTAAAGAGTAAAAGAAAATTATGAGAAACTGAAGCAGTGGGTGGCTTTTATAAATGTAGGCAGAGCATTTCCAAGCACAGTTTTAAGCCGACAAAACCACTTTGTTGATGTATTTAGAACAAGCTGCTGCAGCTACAGAGAGGTGGCAGAATAGCCTCACACATGGACCTGGAAATAGAAAGCAGTGAGGAACCCATGGCCCAGAGAAGGGGCAGTCTGCCTGTGAGCACAAAGGGCTGGATATGGCCCTGAATGGAACTGGAGAACAGAGCAACCACATGCCTTGGTCATGGTTGACCAAGTGAGCCCCCCAAAGCCTCCCACCCTGTCATAAGGGCATGGATGGCTAACACAGCGGAGGCACCTTTTACTGTGCATCCAGGCTTCTTCCCCTGTGTTTAAACATGCACACAGTCTTGGCCAATGCCACATAGCCCAGCATGGCAAGACAATGCCAGGGCACAGCCTGGAAAGTAGCACACAGGAGGGACTGTTCTCAGCAGGCAGAAGAGATGGGACTGCACTGCTTCCCATTTCCATCATCCTACACAGTCTTACAGCTCTGTCTCAGGAGGTTTCGTACCCACAGACTTCCCTCCTGCCCCATCCCAATTCATGCAACAAACCCCATTTCATGTAATAAGACACCATTGCTGAGGGCTGCAGCACAGCTATTACATTAGTTCAGACATCATAAGTTAAAAAAAAAGAAAGCAGAAGATAAATATCTCTTAGGGCTACACCGGCACCAGATGGGAGACAAGGATCAAGCACTATGCAGCATGGATGTAGCCAGTCTGGGTCACTCAGCTTTGGGATCAGAGAGCAGTTCCTGACTGTTTGTCTTAGTGGTAAACACAAAGCTGGTGATCCCAGAAGGCTGTGCAAGGCTTGTGCAAGGCTTATGCAAGGCTTATTTCTTTGCAAAAATGAGAGGCAGAGGCGCAGAGGCACAATCGATGTTTGGCTTGGCAGATTATCTGGGAACAATGAAAGTCAGAGGAAAAAAAAGATAGCTCCTCTCCAGCTTGTATAAAGCTGCATCATATTAAGACTATTAGCTCCAGAAGACTTTTAGAAGGGTTTTGTACCAGGGAGGGTGAAGGGTCCACAGAGCACCTCCTGGGCTGCATTCTGGCAGCACGAGCACTGCTGAGGGCACACAGAAAGGAAAGCTGGGGGCTGCCTAGCCGCCCCATGTTAAGTCAGCAGAAAGGTGACAGCCAGAGCCTGCTGCAGGCAAGGAGAAGGGCTTGGGGCTGCTGCTGGGGCACAGACATGCAGAGGCCCAGAGCTAGCAGCCTGCCTGCACCCCAGTGCCTAGTTCTGGCTAAGAAAGATACTTAAGCTACTGTCTCCAAAGGGAAATTTTCCTTAACCTTCCAGGCCTGGCCCACACACATTTTACCAGCAAAATAATTTCAGTTGAAAATATGTTGTGGGTTTTGTTTGTTTGTTTGTTATGTTTTGTTTGAGGGTTTCATTGTTTCTTGTTTGATTGATTTTAATTTAGGTAGTTACTGTAGTCTTACCAGCTATTTTTATTAAGCACCATCTTAAACTTCAGTTACATCAGCTAAAACTCAAGTGCTGAGACAAACTTGTCCCAGAATGAAGCTGTCTGATACTGACTTAAGCATCTTCTGGTCTTGAATAGCTGTAACATAAGCCTATTGCATTAACACGAGAGGTGACTGTTACTTAGACTGTTATCAGTGTAACTAAAGTGGGACAACTCTTGTGTCTCGATAAACACTGAGGAGCTGGCTTTGACTCTGACTTCTGCTCTTCTCATCAGGGGAGAAACTGGCTTATCACAAGCCCCCCCAATAAACCTGAGCTGTAAAGATGTAGTGGAGCTCTATTTAAGTTACAGTTAAACCAGTTTGTTTTCTCATCTGCAGATCTTGGTTGGTTAATTTAATGAGCAATAAAAGGCTGTAGCCAGGACAAGTTTATCATTAAAGCAAACAGTCTTGCCAGGATAATAGCAACTTTGTCTAAGAAATCAATTGCTCTTTCATTCAAAGTATGAGGACTATCTTGTACACTCAAATTACTAGTGACTGAAAATCCTACAAAAACATATTGCATTAGGCATGCTAACAGCAATAACCAGCTCATTTTTGAGTAGAGTACAACCAAGTGGTGAGAATGACTTCAAATGCTCTTTTGAAATGGCTTGGATTATTTTAAGCCATAAATTCAAAGTCTTCTGGGATCACAATGGCTGCATCTCTGAGCTGTGTTACTGCTAGATAACAGCAGTGAAACACTGCAGACAGATGATAAAGCAGTCTGATGTGAGCTCTTGTGGATGACACCATGGAAGAAATCTGTCCCATGAGACCCAAGGAATCCCAACCATGAAGAAGAGTAATTGCGGTCAGATAAAAATGGCAGCTTGCTCAACACATCGACTTCCTATCTGAGTAAATATAATTGAGCACATTTGCTTGGATGATAGGGACTTTTTGTGTGCATAATTTCTAATCATCATGAGAAAGGATTGCACAATATAAGTAATGTACAGACAGTTATTTCATTTTTCTCCAATTTGTATTGAGAGAATATTACAGTTGAGGAAAATTCAGCTGTTGTGATAGCCTGAGCAGTGTGAGTCTGCATTTTATGAATCCTCATGGATTTATGGAGTTGCATACATATATGTGTACACAAGTATATGTGCAAATGCATATACATAGCCACCAATCTATTTGCAGGCCTGCATCTAATGTCTTTTGAACCACAGAAAGTGAAGAGTCCTTCAATCCAGATGATTCCTATTCAAATAGCAGTATCTAAGACAACAGGACGGTCACATCCCAGGAGAACCATCAAGCGATCCACCTTCTCCTGAGTTAGTGTATTGAGCTGCATCAGCAAGAGGGCTGAAGAGTACCACTGGGGAGGGAGGGCAGAAGGCAAGACACTCAGAGACAGCAGCTGAGTGCACTGAGGGCTGTCTCGACATCACAGCCAGCCTTTGGAAGCGGGAGCTTATTTTTTGCCAGGTTAATAAACTGAACTGTCCCATGAAGGGGCTCAGTGAGTGCCAGCATTGACACATGGGGTGGGCAGAGCAGGAATGAGAAAGAAGGACATGGAGTGAAGAGAAGGACTTCAGCTTTTGGCAGACATGTAGATTCACTCAGCTGTATTAAGCAGCCCTGCTTGCTAAAAAGCAGCTGGTTGCCCAGAAAGCCTTCCCTACCCAATGTCCAGACCAACCCCTCTCCCTCCCTGTCTGCATAGCCAGAGGGCTACACAAGGAATGGGGGAGGAAGAGGCAGGTGGGGGGAAGGACGGCCTGTGGTAACTCCTGCTCCACCCAGCATCAGTTGTGAAACCACAGCCCAAGTGTTAGAACTCACAGCCCACACTGCAGGCTGGCACAGAGAACTGAGATGTAATTCCTAATTTCGATTAAATGATTTTAGAACAAATGAATAAGGGAGCAGAAGCAGCAGAAGAGGCTGCAGACTGTGGGGTGCAACAGCCCCTGTGTAAGATAACACTGCCAGCCAGGTTGCCGCTCTAGCTGCCTAGGAACACACAGAAAAAAAAGACAGAGAGAAAGGACATGTGTAGTGGAGCTGTCCTATATGATTAGCAAAGACAGAAGGGAACTAACTACCTGTACAGAAAGCAGAGATATACCCCTGTTCAGAAACCATGGGTTGGAAGAAGGACCTGGACCTAATTTTAACCTTATGTTAAAGTTAAGTTAGAGATACACATGCACCCAGCTCTCCTCCAGCAGCCCAGCAGCACCCCTTTGTCTGTCACATCCTTATTCATCACTTTGGAGACAGATACACCACTGATCGTTCAAGCCCCTGCTCTACCAACTATCCTTACTGCTGTGTTCCCCATCCTTCATGTTGATTGACTCTTGATACATCTGAGGAGGAGAGAAAGAAGAAGGGAAAGCAGTAGCAAAAATGATCTCATAAAATTTACATCAAGCATTTAGTCTCACTGCAGAAGTGACTGAATTCACTGGATGATAAAGCAGTTTTTCCCTTAGAATTAATGAAACAGAGGAGGATGTGTCAGGGACTTAAGAAATACAGCTTCTACACACAAGAGCAGTGTAAAATGATGGAGAGGCAGAGGCACAATTATCATCACATGGAAGGGGACACAGGCAGTCCACTGTCTTGGCTGTTTTATCCATGAGAATGAAGGCATCAGCTTCCTCAGATGAATTTAGGTCAGTCAAGTCGATTCAGTGTGAAGGACAGAAATGGAGGATAATGCTTGGGAGCTCAGTCTCTCAGACAAAGCAGCCAATATCTTCTCAAACAGTGATCTGATCATTGATTCTGATGGGAAAAGATGCTTCATTATCCATTGCATGGCTAACATTCATGCTCTTCAGGAGCATGTTATTAGTGGGAAGGGGGAATATGGCAGCAACACTGAATGTTGCTGTGTGGTGAACAGGAAAACTGAAATGCATTCAAAACTGGAGCTTTGTATTTGGAATTTTTTATGCTGTTGGGCAGCTAGGACTGTTCTGGGGAGTTAGGCAAGTCAGCTATGGCATAGTATTGCAGTGAGGTGTTTTCAATGTTATAGACATTAGCAGACCTACTTGACATTCCTGTTATACAGGTTGCTAGCAATACAATGACCAAAGTAGGTTGTAAAATCACACCCAAATACAGCCATTTCAGCTCCTGCTTGCCTGATTTTCACCATGGCTTTGCAAATCAGCAGTAAGGAACTACATCCCATTCTTTCCAGCTACCACAGCTTAGACGTGGGATAGAATTATAGAATAGTTAGGGTTGGAAAGGAACTTAAGATCATCTAGTTCCAACCCCCATGTCATGGGCAGGGACACTTCACACTAAACCATGCCACCCAAGGCTCTGCCCAATCTGGTCTTGAACGCCACCAGGGATGGAGCATTCACAACATCTCTGGGCTACCCATTCTAGTGCCTCACCACCCTCACAGAAAAAAGATTCAGAGCAGCCCTGTGGAGAACGACTTGGCGGTGGTGGTTGATAAGAAAATGAACATGAGCCGACTGCAGTGTGCGCTTGCAGCCCAGAAAGCAACCGTATCCTGGGCTGCATCCAAAGGAGCGTGACCAGCAAGTTCAAGGAAGTGATTCTGCCCCTCTACTCTGCTCTCGTGAGACCTCACTTGGAGTATTGTGTGCAGTCCTGGTGTCCTCAAAATAAAAAGGACATGGAGCTGTTGGAACAAGTCCAGAGGAGGCCATGAGGATGATCAGGGGACTGGAGCATCTCCCATACAAAGACAGGCTGGGAAAGTTGGGGCTGTTGAGCCTGGGGAAGAGAAGGCTGCGTGGAGACCTCATAGCAGCCTCCCAGTATCTGAAGGGGGCCTGTAGGGATGCTGGGGAGGGACTCTTCATTAGGAACTGTAGTGACAGGACAAGGGGTAATGGATTGAAACTTAAACAGGAGAGGTTTAGATTGGATATAGGGAGGAAGTTCTTTCCTGTTAGGGTGGTGAGGCACTGGAATGTGTTGCCCAGGGAGGTTGTGAATGCTCCATCCCTGGTGGTGTTTAAGGCCAGGTTGGACAAAGCCTTGGGTGGCATGGTTTTGTGTGAGGTGTCCCAGCCTATGGCAGGAGGCTTGGAACTACATGATCTTAAGGTCCTTTCCAACCCTAACTATTCTATGATTCTATAAATGGCAGTTAGGGAATACAGAGCATGGTCAAATCCTGGCTGAGTCAAGCCCGCATTGCTGGAGCAACTACAGGTATGCAAATGTCTTCCTCTGCATCTGCTCCTGGGAGAGCTGGGAGCTATCAAAATAGAATAAAAAGAATAAATGGAAAGCAGTCCCAGCTCAGCTTTTAATGGTATCATCTACATTTCCTTGGAGTGCATATAGATAATAGCACTGAAGAAATAGCAGTTACTTGCAGTAGAGCTGCTGTTACCTGTGGCATTCAACTGCTGGAACAGCTGCAATGAGTAGATTTCAGAGAAAACCCATTGTATATAAGTATGTGAGGGTGGAAAACATAGCCACAGATGACAGCCAGGAGGGAAACAGCAGCTGTGTGGTCACAGCCTGGAAAGTGAAGGGAACCGGCACTCATGTGGATGCAGAATAATGAGGTTTGTGGAGGTATGATTGACAGTGGAGCAGCCCTAAATGTCAGGTACTGTCCTCTAGAAAATGATATTGCAAATGAAGTGGAAGAATAAAAAGTTGCAACAGTGACTCTGACAAGCTCCAAGGCAGGAGAATCTTTCAGCAAGTGCTTCAGCAGGCAGGTGAGCAGCAGCGACACATGGGATGCAGTTTCTTTCCTGAGAGAAACTCAGTCCAGCAGCCAGAGAGAGAAGGAACACTGAGAACAGGGCTCAGCCCTGACAGAGATCTCTGCATATGGAGATGACTCAAAATCTGAGAAAAAGTACCATTATTTACATGGCACTTCTATTAATACCTGTGCCACCTTATGTGCCATCTGCTTGTCTTCTTATCTATCAAGCTTCTCTAGCTTTGTGGTACCATCCAGAAACATCCCAGTGTTTAATTGTCAAACTTTTGATTCTTACACTTTCCTGTACAAAGAGGTGCAGTGAGTGGTACCAGTCTGTGGCTGACCTCCCCATGGGGTCTGGGGAGTGTTTAAGGTCCTTTACCTCTTTGTTTTAGGGCAAGGTTTCAGTGGGCATCCGTGCACCTGAGTTCAGCTGAGGTGTCCCTGCTTATGGCAGGGGGGGTGGAACTAGATGATCTTAAGGTCCTTTCCAACCCTAACTATTCTATGATTCTATGCAGAGACATCACAGGGTTGGAGATTCCTCTGCAGATGCTGAAGGTAACTTCTTTCCAATAGCAACTTCAGTCTAAAGGGAGATAGCTAGGGAGGACAAGGCTAGCTGAGTCCCCAGTATGTCTGCCCATGCCCTCAGGATTATCACAGTCCTGGGGATCCTTAGTCTCCATAGCATTTGCATGCAATAAAGAAGAGAGACAGCCAAGAAATAAGAACCCTCTTCTGCCTTCCAAGAGCCAAGGAAAAAGGCTGCTCTGGGGCTCCCTGCAAGCATTTGTTATAAAGCCTCTCCCAGGGCAAGCCAGCTAGCAGCCTCCTTCACCACTGACATTTCCCTTCAGATACTGCCTTTTGTGCTTGACTTTGCTTTGTAAGGAGGCTACATAGACCTCAAAGCAGTTGAAAATAACTCTCATTTAAAAAAGTAAGATGCATTTGCTTTTCTGTGAAGAGCACATACACAGTTATGTCTCACAGGCAGGGCTGGAGGTCTGAAAAGGGATTTTATCCCTCTCCTGTTTCTTTATCTTCTTTCCTCTGCAGCATGCATTTGTTTCGCAAACTTTGCCACACTGACCAGAGACAGGGACACATTTTCTTTTAGGCACTTGAAATATTGTCCTGGGTATAGTATTTAACCAAATTCAGTTCTAAGCCCCTCAAAATAAGGGGGTTACTCTCTATGAACGCTGTTAAAATGCTATAGGAAATGCCAGTTTCACAGTTTCCACAGTTTGTATTTAAGGAAAAAGGATTACTGTGCCAGGCAGGGAATTACCAGCTCCTGACCCCTGCAAAATCTGAGACAGATGAAGACCTTATCCAGCATCTGAGAAAAAGTGGGACTAAATCTGTACGACTGCTGTTCTAACACTGCCCTGTTTGCTCTGATGTCCTCTGATGGCTCCCCTATCCCAGTGGAGGATATGCTCACACAGTCACCCTTGCTTAGGGCTTGTCCTGGGGTCACCCAAGGATGCTCCCCCCACTGGAGGTGTCCTCCATCAAAGAGAGGTCATGACATGATTGACATCCTGCTGGAATACCTTGCAGCCTGCAATACAGAGAAAACCCCTCAATCTCCTTCCAGTGCACCCTGGTAAGGCTTAAGGAACAGCATAAACCTGTATTCCCCAGGCTTGGCACTGCCTGCTTGGATTACCTGTAATAGGCTGACGTGGCAGCTCTAAGAGCAACTCCCATGAGGGACCACCTGTGTGGCTTCTCTGATTTCCAATAATACAAGTTGGCTCACCTGTGCTTCTGGTGGTGCTACAGATGTATGACATTTCCATTTTCTTGTCAAACTTGGATGAAACTGGCCAAAAGAAATTATGAATCCAAGAGATTCAAAAGACAAATAATGTCTTATTAGCTTCCATCTGAAAATGTAACTCTCAGCCAGAGTTTTCCATGTTTCCTACATTCCTCCTTAGCTGGTTCACCTAATTCCTTGCACAGTGAGCTCTGCCTAATCATTACTGAGCTCTGCCTTACCATTTAGATCCAAAAATGTTGAAGAAGTGTTATCACAGCTCTTCACAGGTGTTCTCCCAACTAACCATATCTCCATTTCTGGCTGCTACCCACCCCTCTTACTATGCCCAGGTGCCTGGAAAAGGGAAGGGTGGTAGTATCTGGTGGAGCTTATGGCAGGTCTTCCTGGGGAGACAGAAGGTGGAGGAGAACCAGACTAGGAGAGTGTGCTGACATAGGAGCAGCATAGGGCAATATAGCATGTATGGGAAAGAAAGAAAAGAAAAAAGAAAAAAAAAAAAGAGAGAGAGAATTTGGGAATAAAAGTCATGGAAAAATCCAGAAACTGTGAGGAAAGCACAGGATCATACAATCAGAGAATCATAGAATAGTTAGGGTTGGAAAGGATCTTAAGATCGTCCAGATCCAAACCCCCTGCCATGAGCAGGGACACCTTGCGCTAAACCATGTCACCCATAACGTATAATAAATTCAGTATTAAGCTGATGCAACTTTACTTGCAGCCTCCTTGCATCATTTACTTAGAGACCATATACAGTAAAAAAGCTGTATGTATTGCTTGGGAATTCCTTCCCAAGGATTAATCACTTTCTGAGAGGAATACGGCTCATTTCCAGTAAGGAGTGTATTTATAAGAATCTCTAGGGCAGGACATGAGAGGATACCTGGCAGGGGTTCTTATCCTGTAAGTGGACTCCAAGCTAGAGATTCAAAATAAACAAACAAACCTGAGCATGCTCATCTTGCTGTTCTTAAAAATGAACAGTATATATAGCTCTTAATGACAGTGACAACTGCTTTGTCCTTAATGAGTGACAACTGGTAATGTCTCTTCCCCAAAACACCACTGACATTATCAACATTATCAGAAGTCATTCCAATAAGACATCCTGCATGTGGGTCAGGGCAATCTCAAGCACAAATGCAGGCTGGGGGATGAAGGGGTTGAGAGCAGCCCTGTGGATGACTTGTTGGTTGATGAGCAAATGAACATGAGCCGACTGCAGTGTGTACTTGTAGCCCAGAAAGCAACCATATCCTGGGCTGCATCCAAAGGAGCATGACCAGCAGGTTGAAGGAGGTGATCCTGCCCCTCTACTCTGCTCTCGTGAGACCTCACCTGGAGTATTGTGTGCAGTTCTGGTGTCCTCAACATAAAAAGGACATGGAGCTGTTGGAACAAGTCCACACAAAGAGGATCAGAGGGCTGGAGCATCTCCTGTATGAAGACAAGCTGAAAGAGTTGGTCTTGTTCAGCCTGAAGAAGACCTTAGAGCAGCTTCCAGTGCCTAAAAGGGGCCTAAAAGAAATCTGAAGAGGGGCTTTTGACAAGGGCACGTAATGACAGGACAAGAGGGAATGGCTTTAAGCTGAAAGAGGGTAGATTTAGATTAGGTATTAGGAAGAAATTCCTTACTGTGAGAGTGGTGAGACATTGGAACAGGTTGCCCAGAGAAGTTGTAGCTGTCCTATCCATGGCAGTGTTCAAGGCCACATTGAATGGGGCTCTGGGCAACCTGGTCCAGTAGGAGGTGTCCCTGTCCATGGCAATGGGTTGGAACTAGATGGTCTTTAAAACTTCCAACTCCAACCTTCCAATGGTGTCTATGACATATGCAGGCAATTAGTGATAATTCCATTTCAAATAAGAAGCAAATCTACCACAAGAGTCAATATTCATCTAGAGAATATGAATCTTTGTGTCATATTTAGACAGGTTTCTTTAATTAAACTGACATGGAAATTTGTTCATATTTATGGAAGTACAACTCTTCCTCAGCCATCACAGGTTAAAGCAGTTCACTGAAGCTCTCCTCTCTTCATTAAAAGCTTGTAGAATTCAACCAAGTTTGGTTTTTTTGCAGGCTTGCAGGTATCATTATATGTGGGTTCACCCACATTTTGGAGGATAAGCAGAGAAAGAACTCATGCTTTAATAAGCTGTAGCACTGCTAAGCCTGATGTGAGCAGGGACAGATGGCAGCCTTACCCTGCTGGCTGTTTCCTGTCAGAGTATGATGTAACATTCAGCATTGCATGCAACAGTACACATCTGCATTTAGACTTGTTTCCCCATTTGAAAATCAGATATAAAATTACATATGAAAATATAAAATCATGTATGAAGAGACAATACTACTGTTAAGATGGGTTTCTATAGCATAGAATAGAATCATAGAATCACAGAATCATAGAATGGTTTGGGTTGGAAAGGACCTTAAGATCATCTAGTTCCAACCCCCCTGTTACAGGCAGGGACACCTCACACTAAACTACATCACCCAAGACTCTGTCCAACTCTGCCTTGAACACCACCAGGGATGGAGCATTCACAACCTCCCTAAGCAACCCATTCCAGCATCTCACCACCCTAACAGGAAAGAATTTCTTCCTTAGATCCAACCTAAACCTCCCCTGTTTAAGTTTGAACCCATTACCCCTTGTCCTGTCACTACAGTTCCTAATGAAGAGTCCCTCCCCAGCATCCCTACAGGCCCCCTTCAGATACTGGAAGGCTGCTATGAGGTCTCCACACAGCCTTCTCTTCTTCAGGCTGAACAGCCCCAACTTTCCCAGCCTGTCTTTGTATGGGAGATGCTCCAGTCCCCTGATCATCCTCGTGGCCTCCTCTGGACTTGCTCCAACAGCTCCATGTTCTTTTTATGTTGCGAACACCAGAATTGCACACAATGCTCCAAGTGAGGTCTCACGAGAGCAGAGTAGAGGGGCAGGATATTACAAAGGAGCAATTTTTTATACAGTATATATAAAAAGGAGCAACTGAAAGAGCTCTGTAGCTGCACTTGTCTTTAGTTTCCATAGTACAGTGCTTGTCATCAAGAAACTATCCCATAACCAGATAAGAACACAAATCCAACTGCTTGAATCTGAAAACGCAGGATTTTTCTGCACAACTTCATTAAATTGAAAGAGTGAACAGCACTATATGGGGTAATAGCTGTTTCTGCAGGGATTTGATTTTCCTTTTAGTGTGTCTGCGATGTAGTGCTATAGCTGAACTGATTTTACAGACTCAGCTCAGCCTGTCCTGAGCCTGGATGATTTACAAAGTACTATAATCCAGGATGAAATCGTGAGTCAGATCTAGGGCATCTGTGCCTGCAGATTGTTACTGACTGTTGCATTGTCTACCAGCATTGTTCAATCTCACTTTTCTTCCTGCATTCAGTCCTTGTAGATGGAGTTCTTGCACTGCCTCCAGCTTAGGCTCTACTTTTTCAATTGCAGGTCCCAAAGCTGACAACAAAAAGGAGGTAAGCCTTATTAACAAGAGTTTGCTGAAAGCTTGGTAGAGTTGTTCAAGGCAATTTTCATGTGAGAGATGTGCTTAAGATAAGATCCTGCCATGTCAAAGAGCAAGCTCATCTTTCTGTATCTGACACAAATCTCTCTGTTACCATTTTAATAAATGTCACTCCTCAGTCATCTAATGGGAAAGGATCAGAATCCAGCACAACTGCTTTTTTAGGGAGTGCAGGGAAGAGCATGTTTTTACCAAGTAATAGAGTTTTCTTTCAGTTCTGAAGATGAGTCTGGAGTGGTTCATGCCCTGAGTACATCATCATCTCTGGCTTCACATTTCGTGCTGGATTTCACTTTCTGCACAGACTTGCATCTATTTTCAAATAACTGCCATTTCCTTTTCCTGTCCTTAAAAACCAGCTCTTGTGTGAACCAATGTCAAATTCCATCCACCCTCCATACTATGTGTCATGTTGTGCTTTTCTTAACCCAGGTGATGAAAGGCATTCGACACTGTTCACGGGTGACAGAGGCTCTTTTAAAGCCTCCTCAATTTAATTTTACTTGCTAATTGGAATCAAAACTTTAATAAAATGTTAGCTAAGCTGAAAACGTTAACGTAGGGGGATATTGATCTATTTGCTGGATTACTTGGGAGTTCAAAACTGACTGCACAGCTAACCATAGACAGAAGAGAAGCACTGTTGACATCCCAGATCAAAAATACACCCCTGAGCTGCTCTGCAGGGATCTTCGGGATCTTCCAAACTGTCACCAGTCAGCAGAGGGCAACACAAGCACAAAAACACGGAGAAGCTTCACAGGATCTTCACAGATGTGTAACCCAAACCCACCGCCTCTCTAATAACCTGAGCAGGATCAGGCTTCAATTTGCCGCAGCCAAGGATGAAACATTTTGCATAATTAAACCCACTTTTCTCCAAATACAGGCGATAAGCAGATGGAAAACGACAAGAAAAAACCCAATACCCTTCTCCCCCTGTTCCCCTCTCCAGAATAAGCAAACCAAACACAGTTGTCAAGGTGCCAGTAGAATAATTCAGAATTTCCACATACTAAACCTGTAGCAACTGACTTCGACAAAGCCTGTAAGGTGGCTACATACATTTTAAATGTGAGTTCAGTACAAGAAAATGGGGTAGACTTCAAGCTGGAGAACTAAAATGGTAATTCTGGTGTGGCCTGGAAAAGAAAGTTGTAAGAAAGCAATTTTCACTCTTGATGGCTATGGCACAAATACTGGACCAGAACCTGTGGGTGCATAATTCAGTGCGATATGCCTTACACCTGCATGGTACCCTGGCATCTGAGGAGCAGGTGGTATGGAGGGCCTTTCTCCCATTCTGCATCTGTTTTCTTTCCCATAGAGAAGGTGGACTTTGTGTCAGATTGGGGTTCAGGTGAGAGCAGACACATCACAATGAAGATGCTCAGCAGAGCCACAACCCAGGCACAAGCAACAAACAGGGAACATGGAAGGACAGGGCATCCACTGGGAATTTCTGGTGTTTTTTGAAAGATACTCCCTGCCTGTTTGCCAAGTCTCTGAGAATATGAAAACCATATCAGCTTGCATCAAATGCCATTTCTGCTCTTCTGACAATGACACAGAAGTAGATAATGAGAGAAACATTTAAGGCAGGAAAATTCCTTAATGATAAAGATACTTAGAGATACTCCTGGGCTTAGAGATACTGGCCAGAACATCCTGCCAGCCATAATAACCTGCAGAGCCGGGACTGCTCATACCACACAGGCTGTGTTTGTGTTCACCAGCACTTCACCAATTTCTCTGATGACTCTTTAAACTCATTGAGACCTTTATCACACTCCACCTCCCTAAACAAGGAGTTCCACAGAGCACATAGCATTTGAAGAGCCACCTTTGGTTTTGCCATGAAGCCTCTTACTCACTGGTTTCTTTCATGTGCTTGCACTGGAAGAGATGGTGAAAACCGTCCCTTGTTCTCCATTACCTTGGCACTCACAGGCTGCCTTTCTTTCTCCTCTATCACCTCTTCTCCAGCTAGAACTGTAGTTTTTAGTTCTTGTAGAGAAGCAATTCCATTCCTTTGACCACCTTTGAAATCCCTGACCACTTCTGAAATCCTGCTCTGAACCCTTTCCAGTCCTAATCTAGCTCTTTTGAGAGGGAGTTGAACTTTCCACTTGTGTATTGCAGGGAACGACTGTGAACTGTACTAAAATAAATTGGAGATCACCAAGTTACAACACTATTGCAGCTGCCTATCTGTCTTGGGGCAATGCATCAGAGATGTACAGTAATTATACTCCTGTAGCTTAAACTTCAGTGGTCAAATGAAACAATGAAAATCACAGGATGACAAAAAAACATTCCTCTTCTTCATTGCCCAGCCTAGGAGGAAAAACCTCATAAATTATTATCTCATCATCTCCTTCCCAACTCTGTTACACAGCAACCTGCGTCTTATTCTGATGGCATCTGTTCTGATCTCATTCCCATAGTCAGAGTGGCAGTCTCAGGTTTCCAAGCCATGCACAGATTTCTTTTCTCATGAATTCTGTCTTTTCAGCATATCAGACATAATGTGGTTGCTATGGAACTGAGTTTGCCTTTTGCTGTTAAAAGATGACAGGGTTTCAAATTTAGCAGCATGCTGCTCCACAGCCAGGGCCTGGAAGTGCCTCTAGCATCTGGCGGACCAAAGGTAGCTGCTATTACCCCTTCAGGTTTATATGACTCAATTTACATTTTCCATATAGGTTCTGACCAAACAACCACTCACTGCTTTTATTTTTTCTTGTCTTAACACAATCAGTCACTGAGCAACAGCCTTTTCAATTTTTGGAATGGGAAGAAGCACACATGTAAAATCTGCAGCTTTGGTTGTTACTCGTCTGCTCACTCTGGCTGCAAACACTTATGCAAAGCCTGTGGCAGGGTTGTGATGTCCCCTGCACGCTGAGGCACAGCAGTCTGTTCCAAACAATGCCATTTTTTTGCCCTAGAGTAGGAGGGATATATGTTGTTGCAGGTGGATAGATATTCCACAGGTTGCTTTCTTAGATCGGTATTACAACTAGTATTATTTTGCACCCAGGAATGTATGTGAATGTATTGCCAACATACCTAGCATGCAGAGACTTGCAGAGGCTCACACAGTTTGCCAGAGCAAGTGCCGTGCTGTGGAACACAGACACATGGGTCCAGCCCTTGAGTGCCGGGAGGAAATGAAAGCCTCTCCTCCACACGCGGAAGGTGTCTATTCTTCTTGCAGATAAGGAGCAGCCTGCAGAGGACCTGTAGCACAGCGGGGATGCCTGCACCCCTCCCTACCGAGCAGCGGCCGTGTCTGTGTGCAGGCACGCTGCGCTGGCCACGGCGCTCCCGGCACGCCGGCGGGACCCTGACTGCGCGCTGCTCCACACGTACGAGGGGACCAAAGGATTTCCTCTGCTTTGGTTCCCTGCAGCACATGCACGCAGCCCAAGGACAAATCACGAGCCTACAACTGCAAGATAGCAGAGGAGTGTTTCAGCTTCCTGGATGCAACCTACCTCAGCCCCAAAAGAAAGCACTGACTTACAGCTGTGCACTTTAAAGCTGTTTAAAAAGTATAAATTGGCTGCACATTTTCTTTTGCTGTCTCTGTACGGTGGGAGAAGTGAAGCTGGAAAAAAAATAGTACAAGTCAGAAATCTATTTTTTACTGTTTGGTTATTGAACCCTGTCTCTGAGATCACACTGGATAGTTTCGAAACTAATTCACCAGTTGACTGCCAGGAAAAAAAAAAAAACATAGCATCCCACTGGATCAAAGGAACAGGCAGCCTCATCAAAGAAAGGCCAGACATAAGGGATTTACTTGTGCATGTCACTGGAAACCCACCTATGAAATCAAACGGAAAATGGAGGTTGTTAGGGGCATATGCTCAAATTTTACCATCTTCCAGGATCAAAATATCAGACTCCAACCTAAACAGTATAAAAGCACTGCAATTTTCAGCTAGAAAATGCTGCCAGCTGATATGCAGCCACTTGACAAGAGTACACTGATTTTGTCCTAGGACAGGTAGGAAGTAAAGTAACTTTAGGTGCTTCTTTTTAAAAACTTAAATAATCTTTATCTTACAAAACAAGTTAAACCTGTTTGAGTGCTTAACAAGTAGGGAATCCAGGGTCAGGTGTTGTAATGCCTGCTCTCCTGCTGCCCAGGGACTGGGTGGATTTGGGAGAGCAGAGAAGTACTTTCCCTGCTGCAGCAGAACCCTGAGCCCACAACACTGCAGGAGCCTGATGCCTGGTGTAACATAGCCTCTGAAAGGCAATCTTACATTCATACTCATGAATGTTAAACCCAGGATCCCCTTAGATATCAAAAACTGTGAGAGTTTAAGAAACTCAGCAGAACATTTTGGGATTTGCTTGTTGCAGCCTAAGTAAGTCAGAGGTACTGTCAGTCATTTCTGTCTCTGTGAAATGTCAGAATGAGGTATTGCTCAATCCATTCCATCAAACCCGTACTGAATAACAGAAATCCCTGTTCAGATGGACTCTGGGAAATGCTGGAGTCAAAAGTACATGCAGCGTCTTCCTGTGTCTAGGAAGATCTGTGGGGGAGGAAAAGGCTCCTCTGGGAAGGAGAAGCAAGCAGTTACACATCTGTAGTTGCCACAAGTAGTTAGGCAGCCTGCCAGGGAGCCAGGAAATCCCTCAGTTCAGAAAAATAAGTAACCCCTAGTGAACCACTGTGCTGCTACAGGGCAAGCCTTTCCAGCAACCTGCTGGTACAGGAGGGTCCTTCCTCTCACCCTTTAGTTTGCTGTCAGCCTCAGCCTTTGGTCACTGAAGTGCTGACAAAGGCACATTTTAAAATGCATGTATGCATTCTTATGCTTGGAAGTATCCAAAATGCTGGCTAAATAAGGTGAAAAACAAACATTCCGTGTGTGGCCTAACAGTTTTTTGTTTGTATGTGAGAACTGTTGTCAGCAGTGTGGTGGATGGTCCGTGCCTGTGTTCTCCCAGGAGACAGAGTAGTCTTTGATTAGGAAGAATCAACGAACACTCTCCTGTTGTGTCCCTGGGAGAGTTTTAATTGGGTTGTCATCTCTCCCTGAAACTCCCACTCCACAAAGGTAGGTGGCAGTTAAAGTGAGTGTTCTGAACATCACCAGCAGTGTTTACAGTTTTGCCCATCATAAGGACCTCGATATACCTGTGTTAACATGTAATCAACAGGGTGGGAAAAATATGTGAAGGGTCCCAGCATTCACATGTTGTGCCCTTCCCTTCCCACTTAAGCACCAGTGGGCTTGTGCTGGCTGAAGTGTGGCCGAGGTGTCAGCTTAGCAGGATACAGCAGTGGGAGGCAGTGTTACATCACCTGCATCGAAGCTGTTCTCAAGGGAAAGCATCACTCTTAGAAGCAATTCAGAGCAAGAGACTACATTCAATCACCTTTATTTTACCACTGGGAGCTTTCAATTATCCTACCCTACTTGAAACATGTGCCTTAACACTTTAAAGTAATTTGAAAAGGAGAATGTGTGTATCAAGCTTTGCAACTTGAAGAATAAAGAGAGTTTGGGAATTTGTTTTTTGCACAGAGATGATGTTATCCAGCTCACAGGGAACTGTTACTGCCAGGCATCTTCAGGGATGGAAATGTTTTAGCTCTGGATTAGACAGATCTTATTGTTCCTGCTTCTAATCACATCAGCATTGATGAACTGAAGGTTTGGTTTACAGTTGAGAAACCAATTAATCTAGCTCCAGCCCTCTAGAAAGGACTCTGCTGTAAATCAGTTGTCAGCATTCCCTTGATGATCAGTGGTGAACACCGTGCACTGTCAGATGCGGTTTCACTCACCGTTGTAGCAGATCCTGTCTTGAGACATCCACACAGCCGCCCTTAGAGCAGCACTCAAAATCTGGCATTACTCATCGGGGGAGCCTGCAGCCGAAGGAGCTGAGCTTGGCGAGCTCTCTGGAACCACTTCCTGAAAGTTCGACTAATTCCACTGATTTTTCATTTATAGCTGGTGATCCTAAATGCTGCTTTAAGGACGTTAGGGCCATGCAGCTCACTGTGACACACCAGCTATATTTTGTTTTCCTGGAATTATTCAGCCTTTGTTTTTCTTGCAGTATCTGTCCTGTGTATCAGGACTGACATGTTAGGTGGAGGAACCCCAGAGCCAAAGTCAGGCATGCTTGCTTTTTGCACTCTCCTTTGGGGTTTCAGAGCAGAGAAAGAAACTACCAAGATAAGAATCCAGCCTTTGGCTCATTAAATATGAATAATTCACAATTTATTGGAGTTTTTCTACAGTTTGGTTAATTTGTACTTCTCTGATTAAAAATCACGTTTTGCAAAAACAAATCACTTTAGCAACTTAATGCCAGACCATGAAATAGGATGTGTAACAATCCATCTAATCCTTTATTCAGCTGGAGGACAAAAATATCACAACAAAAAATAAAAACACTGCAAAATGCATTGGGTTTATGCTTCATCTGTAGCACTGTTTGCTGGGGCTTGTTTACCTGCAGGCTCTAGAGCTACAGTTTCAACTTTCTTCCTTAAATAAGCTTAAGTTTTGCCTGGAAGCAGGCAAACATTGCTCCTCTGACCCGTGAGTGCTCCACAGCAATTCTGAGCTGGGCTCTGCTCAGCAATGCTGACACAGTTATTGGGTCTTCAAAACACCTCCTTCCAGGCACTCCTTGATGTTGTTCATCTACAGCTGCCTGCAACAGCTGAAGTGACTTCCTTAAGTCAATGCTCCAGAGCCCCAAACCAGTTGGGAGGCAGAAGCTAAGGCAGCAAACGCAGCCCATGAACTTCTGGATGTGCCTGCTGACAACCATGCATGTCCAGCTCTGTCACAGTTGGGTAGTCAGAGTAGTGTCAACTCTAGGACGGACAGAGAGAAGAGATGACAGTAGTGTAGCCTATAGCAAGGTGTAGTACACCTTATAAAAGGATCAGATTATTTCTCCAGCTTTTCAAAGAAATATTTTGCACAGACATGAAATCCCTGACTCCTAAATACATCCCTTTCCCCTGTCATATGATCACAGTTGCTTTGTAAGGTGGAAGCCCATCTGAATTTCATAACCAATAATTTTGTCACTTATTAGCATAAGGGTTCACATAAATAGACTGCCTGAATATAAATGCAACCATTGCCACCACCCTTCACCTTAAGTAGGCTCGATGAACGCCATGCATCTGCAGCAATCATCCACCATTTTCTCTCAGCCTTTACCAACCCTTTTTTCTCCGAGATAGGATCCTGCTGTAATTAGCAACCTACTGTCTCAAAGAAGTTGCCATGCCAAAAAGATCTGACCCTTGTTTTTAGACAACAGTTTAGGATAAATTAACAGCCAGGTACTTTCCCAGTGCAGGTGACTGGAAACGAATGTCTGGTAAGTATAACAAGAGCTATTTATACCATTCACCTTCACAACTTTATGTAAGGTCACAATTAATGCACAGCATGAAAATGGGGATTCTTACATATTATTTCCCCTTCTGTTCCTGGGCATGTATTATTCCAGCTCCAGGCTTCAAATGCGCATCTTCACAGATTTGTTGTA
Organism: Agapornis roseicollis; assembly: GCA_002631895.1. Taxonomy (NCBI): domain Eukaryota; kingdom Metazoa; phylum Chordata; class Aves; order Psittaciformes; family Psittacidae; genus Agapornis; species Agapornis roseicollis. The sequence continues at coordinate 118,170 of NDXB01013046.1, read as the reverse complement.
TCAAATGTGCCATTAAATTACCAGCTGTAGGACTGTAACATGTGTTCTGTCTGCCACTGGTCTCACATCCTTTCAATATGTATATGAAGGAGGCAACAAGAATAGTGCCAGATGGCAATGGCAATGGAAATGATATGACGTACATATGTGATGCAATTTTCTTTTTTTTTTTTTCCTTGTGAATAAAGCATTTTGTGAAAAGAGGAATTAGATGCAGTATTTATAACAGTCCTTCATAAACATCCCCAAATTCAAAGCAGAAGACAAAAGGCATGAATCACATCACAGCAGGCGCTATAGCTGGGGAAGTGGCCTTTATGAAGATTGCTTCCGTAATTTGGGCTCCAGAATGAAAGAGAGCTGCTCTTAGAAGATCTGTAGGAAGTTGATAATGACTTATTTAATTGTAGTATCACTAATAAAATCTGGGTTTTCATCAAGAACATTTCCTTAACTAAAAATGCCATGATTCTTCAAGATGTAGTTTGATCCTGTTCATTTTGTCTATAAATGACATAAAGCCAAAAAAGCAGATTGGGACATTATAGTTTCCCTTAAAAGGAAACTCTTAAATTGTGGCTGCAATCCACACTGTACAAGAAGATAAAACTCACAGTAAGTGCACAAAAATAAAATATTTACTCATAAAACAGGGGAAATTATTCTCTATCCACTATAGAGGAAATTAGACTATACTTCACTCCTTATGACTTGACAGCTTGTCAATGGAGAAGAATTAAAGGCATTCTCCTCTTGAATGATTGATTCTACATCAGTTTTGGTAGCAGTTATATGTTCTTAACCTAGAACAGCATTTCGCCTCATTGAACTTGCATTATATTCCTTGTACCAGGAAAATGTTACCACATTTGCATTATTCATGGGGAAAGCCTGAAAGAGGCAGGATGTCATCTAAAGCAACCTCTCATATCTATGCTTAAAAGTATAAGACTCTTCAGATTCACAGCACTGATGAACACCAACACTTCATATCAAATTGATGTATACATACCAGTCACTTACAAATGTATATGACTTCAGACATCCACAACCCAACATAGTAGTTACAAATAAAGCTTATTAGTAAAATTCAAACATAAAGTATTAACCTTCCTGTTTTCCCCACTACTAAACAGCAGAAATTTGATGATGACAGCAGATTTCAGATGATCCAGTAATGCCAGCTCTGATTTTTACCTACATTTTCCCTTCTGAAAGCAGACAAGGATTTTTGGGAAACAAATAGTTATGAGCATTAATGAGTAGCACATATTGCTGCATCCAGACGGCTGATGAATACATTCCCTAGTACACCTGCAACAGAAGAACAAAGGCTCCTGTAAATCACATGGAGATGCTAGGCATGATGGCAAACTGATACTCAATAATTTGGTGCTGACAGTACCATGATTATCGCTGTACCTGTGACTCTGGCTTTGTGCCCTGTCTTCTGTGCCCTGCATGGCATAATTTGGAGTTTCCTTGCCTTTGTATCATCTCTGCCCACCCATAGGCTGCAGCTAGATCCAGGAGATGCACAGAGAAAATGTGTGAATCAGAAAGCGAAGAAACTCTTCTTCCTGCACACAGACATTTTGGCACAACCTATCTCAGCTTGCTTAAGGTACTCAGCAGCTGGGCATCACTTCATTGCATTTACCACAGGAGAAGTACTGAAGGTCACAGACAGGCAAAGTTAGTGAGGAATCCTGCACAGTAACACAGGCTTAGTGGCTAAGCATCAGGAAAACCAGAAGGAAGAGGATACAATGAGATGCTAATGGTAATACGTGGCTTCCAGCTTGCTAAGGCTGCAGTCAAGCACTGGGAAGATAAGGCTGGCGCATTTATTTGCACTTTCCCATCAAGCCAAAGAACCACAAAATGATAGCTGACAACAGCTTGAAGGAAAATACGGATAAAAGCGGAGCTTTCTCAACCAAAGGTTCAAAGCATGAAAAGGCAGAAAATTCTCAGAGCTGTCAACTTGCAAGCAGCATCAGGATGCCTGCAAATGACTCCAGACAATAAAAGCCACAAGGGGATAGGCAAGATAGGATATTATGATAGCTGCAAAATCAAATACTGCTAGCTACCACCATTCCAGTCCACTACTCACGGCATGGCTGAAACAATACCCAGCGCTGCCTAACAGCCATATTACAGGTTGCATGATGTGACATGGCATTCAGGTAAGTTCATCAGCATGAAAATGAGGGCGGGAGGGAGGAAGATAACCTGCACAATCATGCCTAAGTGTTGTTATTGCTTCCAGGCAAATTGGAGCAAATTTGATCACATTCAACATTGTACACATTTTCATCAGCAGGGGAAAATGAGGAAGTCAAAGTGCAATCAAAATAAAGACTGTCTGATAGTTTTGCTACCTGAAGAAATTGTCAGTGTTCAGGAAAAAAAAAAATGGCTTTGGGTTTACCTTGATTTCAGTTTTGCTATAGCTGGTGGGACCCAGCAACTGAGACAGGCTTGCTCTAATAATGCTGCAGTGTCACAGCACTCTGAGGATGACAGCTTATTTGCTCATGACTTCTTAAAATACAGAGGACTGTCTAACTGATACCATCTCAGAAGAATCAGCAATGAAGAAGCTGAAGCCATTAATATGACAACGTTGCAGCTGCATCCACCAGATTTGTTCCCGAGGGATGCTAAAGCATCCGTTACTTTTCACCTTTCTGAAGTAACTGCAATTATTTTCTACCTGCAACCTCATTATCCTGCCAATATATTTCTACATCATGACCATTATTGAAGGGGAATGCATAACATACCATCAAGGAGCAAACTGCCACTCATTTCATCTTCCTAAAATCCTTTATCACTACAGAGCACATTAATGTATTATAACAGCTATATGCTGTTATATGTTATGTATATATGTATATACAGATAACATATGCTATGTGTTATATGTATATATATATGTCCTAATCTACATCCATTTCATTTCTTCAACTATGTGCAGCAATGATATGGTTGTTGGACAGGCGGTATTGCTAACAGCCCTAAAATATCACAGTCTCTTTTTTTAGCATAAGATCAATAGAACTACAATTTCCACCTTGCTTGCTTTTTTATTCTATTTTAAATTCATCTTTGAAGAGAATGTTCAATGTGTTTTAACAATTTTTTCCCATTTGCTGCTCAAAAATCATATTGCTACTCAAGAGCCTGGAGATTTTCCACTATTCAGTGGAGACCGGTGCGGGTTTTACTGTTCTTGCCGGGAGATGGTAGAGGACAGCTGGGGTGAAGCCACTGCAGTGGCAGGAGTGCTACACACTCAGTACCTGATGCCCTATGCTTGCATTAACAAGGTGAATGGGGCTGTGTGTAGAAATGCTCTGACTTCTACATGGTTTTCTTTGCTTTACTGTTATTGTACCTGCTTTAAGTGGGAGAGAAAAAATTGACTTTCACACCAAGTGGAATGCTCTTGCCCCCCTAAACTGTTAATAAGTGGCATGTATGTGCTTTAAACTCCTAATTACAAATATTAAGTGGTACTCAAGCATTAAGCAAAATTTGTCTTCCAGCATCTCTTTCTTTTGTTTGTTTTTCCTGAAAGAAATCTTCACATAACATTTAGATAAATGAGGTATTTATTGACCGTTGTTTTCAGCAGAGTGAATTTTTCGTGTCCCATAAAAAGGAGAACAAATAAAATTTAAGAATAATTTCATAGCATTGCTATAAGGTTTAATAACAAGACATCATTCGAGGAGAGGAGAGAGAAGAGAGGAAAGAGGAGAGAAGAGAGGCTCTGGATCATGCTTTACTGGTGAGCAGCTGCTTAATAAAATTGGATTTCCTTTGCTACATCCCTGCCAGGTAAGACTCTGCTACACAAGCAAATAAGACCCATGCTTATCATGTCACTGAGATGCAGGAGGGGAGGTCTGACTGGGACAATGGGGTTTTGCCCACCTGCATGGGGTTCCACTAGCTTAGCCTCTGAAGGTGGCAAGTGGTGACACTTGAGGCTGTGCCCTCCTTCTGTTATTCCCAAGGAAGAACAGCTTTTCACTGTGGTTAACGCCCACTGCAGCCTTTTAGCCTTTCACAAGTATCAACCAAACGTATGTTGGCTTTTGTTTGTGTTCCTTGGTACACCCCACCATGCCCTGGTGTACAGCACTATCCCCTGGATACTGCACCAGGAACTTGAACTATTGAGTCTGAAAGAAACACCAGCAGAGGAACCTCTATCTCTATGGTTTCCTCTTCAGTTTGCTGGAATTGTCTTCAGTGTTCTGACCTTCCCTGAACCCTTTTGAAACCTGCTTCTTTCAACAGATCTGGCCACTGGAATTGAACTAATCAATCAAGATATTTTGCAACGTTGCTCTCCTCTGTGTGAGAATGTGATTTTTTAATTCTCATTATAAACTTCTGTCATAGGATTTCACACTACTTGTTTCTGAAATTGGGCTGAATTTGCTACTAGCATTGGAAAAAAATCCACTCTTCGAATATTGAGAATAATATTATTCTCTCTTCATACGGTGTTCCCTGAATCCTGGACCCATTTCCTCAGTTGTGAAGTTAGTATAATTTGGGTTAGTAAAATAGGTTTCCAAGGGTCTGACATGATTTCAGAAAAAGAGGATAAAACGTTTTATGCTGAGGTCAGCGTGAATGAACTGGACTTAGGCTGAAAAATTGCCCTAGGATGGAAAATTAAATCAGTCTTTAACCAGTAATTTCAGGATGCTTACTTAGTTAAAAAAAAATGCATTTTGCTTCTCCCAATTGAAGTATGCTCAAGCCTATGTTAGTAGCTTTTCAAAGAGAGGTGAATCGTACCAATCTTACTAAGAATGAAAACTCAAATGTAGTGCAAATTAGTTAAAATACTGGTAACAAATTTTCTTCAGAAAATGCAGAAAATGAATAAAGATAAGAAATAAAAGATGTCAGCAAAGCTGAGAGGAAGCAAGACTGCTTGCTCCAGGCCCAAACTCTGCACAGGCCTCAAACGTCCACTGTAGATCATGCAGAAAAGAAGGAGGCCGCTAACCCACGAAGATGGGAAATAGTAACAAAAAACCAACCAAACCAAACAAAACAAAACACCCTAAACAAACAAGCAAACAAAAAACAAACAAAAAAACAACCAACAAAAAAAGGAGGAAGAAGACAATTAAAAGCAAGGGGCTTCCTCCTAAATCTGATGTCCACCCAGAACCACTTTGCTGTCCTGCAGGGGGCTGATGCGAAAACATACTCGCACGAAAAACAACCGTCTTATGCACTGGTAAAGAAGATCAGTACTGGTGCTGCCAGAAAAAAGCAGCAGGTCATAGTAGCAGGGGACTGTACTTTGAAAGGAACAGGAGCAGTCATCTGTTGGCCTGACCCTGTCTCAAAGGAGGTGTGTTGCCTACCTGGGGCATGGATCAGGGATTTTGCAGAGAGGCTGCCTGCTCTAGTAAGCCCCAATGACTATTACCCACTTCTAGTGATGTGTGTGGGTGCCAGTGATATAGATAGCAGTAGCCTGGAGAACATACAGAACTACAGAGCCCTGGGAGAGGTGGTTAGGGGCTCTGGAGCTCAGATGGTCTTTTCCTCACTTCTCCAGGATACAGGGGAGGACCCTAAAAAGGCTAGGAGGATTTGGCAGGTTAATAAATGGTTAGAACAGTGGTGCCGTAGTCAGGAGTTTGGGTATCTAGAACATGGGACTCAATTTGGGAGGCCAGGTCTACTGGAGGCTGGTGGAGCTGGTTTGACAACGAAGGGGGAGGGCAGTTTTGGTAAGAGGCTGGCCAGGCTGGTCAAGAAAGCTTTAAACTAGATGTGTTGGGGGAGGGGGGCATCAATCCATCCCAATACACCCAGTCAGTTGCCAGCACCTATAATAAATGCTTGGAGCAATGTAGAGATACTACAGCAGCTCCAGCCAACAAGCTGGCTTCATTTGGAGCTCAGCTCAGATGCCTCTATACAAGTGCCCGTAGCATGGGGAACAAACGAGGAATTAGAGATGTATGCATGTCTACAGGGGTATGATATAATAGGCATCACAGAAACATGGTGGGATGGCACCTATGACTGGAGTGTTGGAGTGGAAGGGTACAGGCTCTTTAGAAAAGACAGGCCCGGCAGTCAGGGAGGGAGAATTGCTACTTAATGTTAGGGATAGGCTGAAGAGTATGGAATTCTGTCTGGGGACAGGTGAGCAGTTAACAGTTTGTGGGTCAGGGTTAAAGGGAGAACAGCAATGGGAGACGTTGCTGTGGGGATCTGTTACAGACTGCCTGATCAAGAGGAATCTGTGGATGAAGCACTCTACAGACAGATAGGAATAGCCTCACACTCACAGGCCCTTGTTCTCATGGGGGACTTCAACCATCCTGATATCTGCTGGAGTGACAGTATGGACTGGCACAAGCAATCCAAGAGAGGTGCCATGCTTGACCTTGTGCTCACCAACAGGGAAGGGCTTGTTGAAAATGTGACGCTCCAGGGCAGCCTTGGATGCAGCAATCATGAGATGGTCAAATTCGAGATCCTCAGGACAGTGAGAAGAGCGTGCAGCAAACTCACTGCCCTGCACTGCAAGAGAATAGACTTTGGCCTCTTCAGGAACCTGCTTAATAAGGTTCCATGGGATATAGCCCTAGAGGGCAGGGGGGCCCAAGACTATTGGTTGATATTCAAGGATCAGTTACTACAAGCTCAGGAGCGTTGCATCCCAACTAGAAGGAAGAGCAGCAGGAGGGCCAGGAGACCTCCTTGGATGGATAAGGAGCTGCTGAGGAAAATTTGAAGAAATAAATGGGCTTATAAAAGGTGGAAGCAAGGACAGGCAGCCTGGGAAGAATACAGGGATGTTGTCCAAGAAGCTAGGGACCAGGTGAGGAAAGCTAAGGCCCAGTTAGAATTAAACTTGGCTAGGGATGTTAAGGATAACAGGAAGGGATTCTATTGGTGCATAGCGAATACAAAACGGACTAGGGACAATGTAGGCCCCCTCCAGAAGCTATCAGGAGAGCTGGATACACTGGATTTGGAAAAGGCTGAGGTTCTTAATGACTTCTTTGCCTCGGTCTTCACTGGCAAAGGCTCTGACTGCACCACCCAAGTCTTGGAAGGCAGATACAGGGACTGTGAGAATGAAGACCTTGGGCCCACTGTAGGAGAGGATCTGGTTTGAGACCATCTTAAAAACATGAATGCACACAAGTCCATGGGACCTGATGAAATCCATCCGTAGGTCCTGAAGGAGCTGGCGAGTGATGTTGCTAAGCCACTGTCCCTCCTATTTAAAAAATCATGGCAGTCAGGTGAAGTTCTTGATGACTGGAAAAAGGGAAATATAACCCCATTTTCAAGAAAGGGAGAATGGATGACCTGGGGAATTACAGACCAGTCAGTCTCACCTCTGTGCCTGGCAAAATCTTGGAGCAGATTCTCCTGGAAGGCATGCTGAGGCACATGAAAAACAACAAGGTGCTTGGTGACAGCCAGCATAGCTTCACTAAGCGGAAATCCTGCCTGACTAATATGGTGGCCTTCTATGATGGACAGGGGTAGAGCAGTTGATGTCATCTACCTGGACTTGTGCAAAGCATTCGACACTGTCCCACACAACATCCTTGTCTCTAAATTGGAGAGACATCAATTTGATAGGTGGACCATTTGGTGGATAAAGAGCTGGCTGGATGGCCACACGCAAAGAGTTGTGGTCAATGGCTCAGCGTCCGGCTGGAAGCCAGTGACAAGTGGTGTCCCTCAGGGATCAGTGTTGGGACCGGTCTTGTTCAACATCTTTGTCGCTGACATGGACAGTGGGATTGAGTGCGCCCTCAGCAAGTTTGCTGATGACACCAAGCTGTGTGGTACAGTGGATATGCCGGAGGGAAGGAATGCCATCCAGAGGGACATGGACACGCTTGTGAGGTGGGCTGATGCCAACCTCATGAAGTTTAACCATGGTAAGTGCAAGGTCCTACACCTGGGTCAGAGCAATGCCAGGCACAGCTACAGGTTGGGCAAAGAGGAGATTGAGAGCAGCCCTGTGGAGAAGGACTTGGGGTGGTGGTCGATGAGAAAATGAACATGAGCCGACTGCAGTGTGCGCTTGCAGCCCAGAAAGCAACCGTATCCTGGGCTGCATCCAAAGGAGTGTGACCAGCAGGTCGAAGGAGGTGATCCTGCCCCTCTACTCTGCTCTTGTGAGACCTCACCTGGAGCATTGTGTGCAGTTCTGGTGTCCTCAACATAAAAAGCACATGGAAGTGTTGGAACAAGTCCAGAGGAGGGCCACGAGGATGATCAGGGGACTGGAGCATCCTTCATATGAAGACAGGCTGAGAGAGTTGGGGCTGTTGAGCCTGGGGAAGAGAAGTCTGCGTGGAGACCTCCTAGCAGCCTTCCAGTATCTGAAGGGGGCCAATAGGGATGCTGGGGACTGTAGTGATAGGACAAGGGGTAATGGGTTCAAACTTAAACAGGAGAGGTTTAGATTGGATATAAGGAAGAAATACTGTTAGGGTGGTGAGGCACGGAATGGGTTGCCCAGGGAGGTTGTGAATGATCCATCCCTGGCAGAGTTCAAGGCCAGGTTGGATGAAGCCTTGGGTGGCATGGTTTAGTGTGAGGTGTCCCTGCCTATGGCAGGGGTGTTGGAACTAGATGATCTTAAGGTCCTTTCCAACCCTAACTGTTCTATGATTCTATGACTCTTCATTATGGACTGTAGTTATAGCACAAGGGGTAATGGGTTCAAACTTAAACAGGGGAAGTTTAGAGTGGATATAAATAGGAAATTCTTTACTGTGAGGGTGGTGAGGCACTGGAATGGGTTGCTCAGGGATATTGTGAATGTTCCATCCCTGGTGGTGTTCAAGACCAGGTTGGACAGAGCCTTGGGTGGCATGGTTTAGTCTGAGGTGTCCCTGCCCATGGCAGGGGGGTTAGAATTGGATGATCTTAAGGTCCTTTCCAACCTTAGCTATTCTGCCATTCTAAAATTGATGTACTAATTAGAGCTGCAAGTAACACTGTCAATCCAATGTACATGCACTAACAAATATCACTTATACCTGTCAGGTTCAAATGCTCCATTTTTCTTACTGTGCATTTGTCTGCCTGCTATGGAATGACCAATATTTGTCAGCTGCTTCTTCTGACTAGTCTTTTATCCCCATTAGCTTTGGGAGGTTGTGACCTGGCAGCAGAATATTCTCTTTCTCCTAATAAATAAAAATATTTCAAAGATTTCAGGTTCGATCTTTATTGCAATCATTATAATCAAGTTTGTATTGTTTCATCCTCAGAGCCTTTCTGGTTATGAACCTTGCTTGCAGACAACATATGAGGATGAGGTTGATGTCATGTCACCACAACCATCCTGAAGCATAGGGAAAACTGAGTCCTGGCTCAGCTTAGCACAACCACCAAAAAGCTGTGGGTTTAATTCACATGGGAAAGCAGTAGAGGTGCCTCTTCTTTTTTGTTCCTCACAACTGTTGCAGAGAGGATTGTGATGGCAACAACTGATTGATATGGGCTGGACCCCTGCATTCAGGTGTCCCATTCTGGAGAGGCAGTATATCCGGGTTGAGTCACCTTGAGCTCAGCTTCATTGCTCTGCCATTGTGTTTCTGGGACATGGACTGCCAGATCATGTCAAAGGACAAACTTGATCCAGATTAGTTGTAAGCATTATAGTCACATTTAAATGAAATTAAATCAAAATAGGGTTTCCTTAGGTTCACCTTTTCATACTGGTTTTACACAGCTCTTGTGGTTAAACCACACAGCCACACATCTCATTCACTCACTCAACCCCTCTTTCTTGCCTTCCCCCTGCTCCCAGAGGGACGGGGAGGAGAATCAAAAGAATGTAACTCCCAGAGGTTGAGATAAGAACAGTTTAGTAACTAAGGTATAACACAAATCACTGCTGCTACCACCAATAATAATAATGATAAAGGAAATAACAAGGGAAGAGAATACAGCATCTCACCAACCACCAACAGATAACTCACACCCCACCCCCCCAGCCAGAACAAACATCAACCAAATACCTCNATAATGATAAAGGAAATAACAAGGGAAGAGAATACAGCATCTCACCAACCACCAACAGATAACTCACACCCCACCCCACCCCCCCAGCCAGAACAAACATCAACCAAATACCTTCTTCAACCCCCCAGAGCACTTGGCCTTCCGTGTAACTCCCAGCCACATCCTGGTCATGACATGCTGTGGTATGGAATACCTCTTTGGTCAGTTTGGATCAGGTGTCCTGTCCCTGCTTCCTCCCAGCCTCCCCTCCTCCCTGGCAGAGCATGAGGCTCAGAAATTCCTTGCTCAGACTAAACATTTGAGTAGTAACTAAAAACATTCCTGTTATCAGTTCTGTTCCCTGGCTGAAAGTCAAAAACATAGTGCTCCATCAGCTACTAAGAAGAAGAAAAAATGACTGCCACTGCTGAACCCAGGACAATGGCAAAGAAAGGTAGGTTGTGGCTGTCATGCAGGCAAAATATTGGAGTGGTTTGGTCAGACATTATCTGACATGTGATAAATCTTATCTGTATAAAGTAGCATTAATAGTTTGGATCCAGAGTAAGGGATGCTAAAATTGGATTTCCTGTTTTACTAACTCAAGGCTTCAGGACAATAACACCACTAATGAGAAGTGTTATTCCTGATCACAGATTAAAAAGACATAGCTGAGTGTGAAGATGAAAGATCATAAATTAAGCTCTCCTTGATTGACACAGTAAATTAATAAAGATCTTTTAAAGAATTTTATTCATTATTAATAACTTCTGAACACACCAGTAAGTCCAGCCAAAGAAACACAAGGCCCTGTCACCCTCACACTAACCCAAGTTTACATATCGGTCGTAGACCTTCCAAGGTTTGCACCTTCTGCACAGGCAAAGCTTTCCTGGAGCCCAAGAGGAGTGCCAGGCCCTTAAGACACACAGAGCTGGGCACAAAGTGGGGGGCCTTCTCTCAGTTCTTGTACAATCACTTGAAGACTAAACAAAAGCTGCAGTCAGGAAATACACAAAAGAAAAGCCAAACTTCAAGCTGTGATACTTCTGAATGAGTGTGTCTCCATTTTCCTCTTAAAGCATTTTCATTTTTTTCTGTAAAACAACAGCATTGTACCTAGTAATGTCATAGACCAATCTTCAGAGAGTTTTAAACATAAGAAGACTGGGAAAAAGAGGATATTTCAAGTACTCACTGTCTCATATGGCTGACTTTTCCTGATATGAACATCATTCAGTATGTGAGGCTGCAAATAGATTTCATGATTCTCTTTGTATTATTGAAGACATTTAGTAATGTCTTTACTAATGTCTTCCTATTTTAAAAATAACAGAAATGTTGACTTTTTAAAGAGGAATTTTTCCTGTGCTGTCCTGGAGAATGAATACAAGTTCATGTTCAAAATGTCATTCTTATAAAAGAATTTTTCTCAATGTAGAATAAACAGTTTATTTGATTTTAAAAAGAAAAAAAGAAGTATTAGAAGGTATAACCACTTCAATACAGACAGTGAAGTGCCAACCTAGAAACATGCAGATGCAGTAGTACAGGCAAGAAAGCGGAACATGTGAAAAGCAAAAGCAAAGGTGAAAGGCACTGGCTGGTTTCATGCAGAACAGTCAGTTCTGCTGGTGACAGCTCATCTTCTTGGTTTCCAGCTCCTTTTCATGCTTCCAGGCTTCAATGCCTGATATATCTGCAAACAGCTGGAAACAATTACAGAAGGGAGCTCAGCTGCTTTTCTGAGGTGTCAGCGCTGAGGAATAATACATGGAAAAAACAGTGGGTATTCCGAGGCTGCAGGCATGCTGGGAGACAGGAGCTACCTGGGGCCAGCACAGAGCTTCAGACAAAGAGAAGTGGTCAGAGTAGAAGAGATATAGGAAACTGGGAAGAAAATGTACCAAAGGAGGGCTCAGGGTAGCAAGGAGTTTGGAGTAGCAAGGAAGAAGAGCAGCATGTCCTAGACAACAAGAATAAGAATCAGCAGCAGACAACAACCAACTGTGAAGAAAAGAAGAAAAAAAAGACCTTCAAGTGCCAGACAATATTTTTTTTAATGTTTACCAAATAAAATTTGCAATCAAGGCCTTAACTGCTTTACTGGAAAAGTCTTTTCCACATTAAGCAGTTTTAGCAGCCCTGGGCATGTCACACAAACACAGTCAGGAAGAGCAGACAGCATAGTTATGAACAAGAGGTTTCACTGTAAGGCACGCTGTCACCATCAACTGCATTTTGCAAAACACTTGATAACTGGTTTTCAGTTTCCCCACCACAAACCTCATGTTAAAAATAGCTAGAAGGCAAAATTTGCTACCCACAGTGAGGCAAGCTTAATGCCCAGCAACTTCTGATCAGGTTCAGAAAGTCACTAACAAAGCTATCTGGAAAATACTTGTACCTTCTCATAGAAAGATACAACATACCCAGGCCCACGCAGAGAAGTGAGAGTTTCTCCAAGATTTTATGCAATGTCCTGCATTTACACAGCTGAACAATTCAGGGCAAGGCTGTTTGCAAGTAACTGTACATGTTATAACCCAAAGTGTGCATCTTCATGCAACCATATTTGAGTGTCTTCATTAATTTGTATATCTCATGTTACGCTCCCAGTTGTGGTGGTTTTTTTTTTTTTTTTTTTTTTTTTGAAACCTTCTCAAAATTCTACCCCTGTTTTCTATCAGCACCATAATCCTACTAAAATAAGCATGGCCCTCTTGAGTAGACAAAGCCCATCTGATTCAAATTCCCCTCTGGGAGTGACAAATAACAGATGCTCAGGAAACAGGATGACAAACAAGCAAACATGGTGACTGTTCTCAGTGTACCTTCCCTGCTTCCAGGAATCAGCAGTTTGGGAGCTTTTTCAACCAGGAACTTCATCTGTCACGGTAAGGCTGTTGGGTTTAGTAGGTCACTGAAGGACTTGTTTAAGGTGCTTAAACTGAGGCTTCATGCTTCTCATTAAATTGGATAAACTGAATACTTCCCCCTTAAACTTGGCCCAGTTTCCAAAGGAATGGAGCTGCTTTATTATTAACTTTCCCTGTAGAAGCAGTAAATAACATTCAGTACTATTCTAGAAAAGGTTCATATATTATGATGCCTAAAGCTGTATCCAAGAGCCATATTCTTCTCAACAATATTACCCCACCTTCCTGTATAAGAAATCTTGAAAGGAACTTGTTGGAAAACAGTACATGAAAAAACTGCTTCAAGCATTATGACAATCTGAAGAACCCAGGGAATTTCCTGCTGCTCTTCAATGATACCTAGAAGACCATCAGGAAATACACTGTCCCGGCAACTATTTTAAACAAAAAGATAACTGTAACTGACATAAATACCCTGTGATGTTTATGTGTACAAATACACTGCAGAATCATGCTGAGGAAGGAGGTATTTCAGTTAAGGAAGTAACAGGGTACAGTGAACATTACTTTGCAGATCTTTCTGAACAGATCTGGAGAGATGTTTGGAAAATGAGGAAAATGTTGTATTTTGGTATTTTCTGATGGATAGGAATAAGGGCTGATAATTGTGTCCCCAGCTGCTTTGAATGTAAAGAACAATTTTGGTGCTTCATTGGTAAGAAAAATTGCATTAGCACCTAAACCAAACCAAGGCAGGGTGGAATCCTGCTTCTACTGAAACCTTTCACATGTTCTCCCTGTTATACCAGTTGGGTTTTTTCACCTAAAAAAATCTATAACTGGAAAGAGTACATGAGATCAGCTATGCCCTGTCTGGGGTACAGGCATATTCCCACTCACTCTAATTCAACCGCCTTCAAGTGATGGAGCCATTGTCAGCTGGCTCAGAGTTCATGCTGGGCTGCTCACCACCAATCTGTGCATCTACCTGATGGACAGTTCCCTGAAGGAACTGCAGCAAATCTCCCACTGGCTTTTGAACACAAGAACAGCTCGTCTTCTCGCACCACCAAGATGTCTTCCTGATGGTACTCACTTACATACTTGTACCCTAAATATGCTGCATTCTTCTTACTGGTCTTGGTAAAGCTCCCCAAAACACAGCTGCTTTTCTTAAGTGTGATGGTAGATGAGAAGTCCTTATCTCTGAAAGTTCTGGCCAGTTCACCAACTTACTAGGAGTAAAAAGCACTTTTCTTTAGCAAACTGGAACAGAACTTTTCTTCAGCAAAATTTTAAGGGCCTGTAAAATTTAACAGCATCCTGCAACAGAAAAACATGTGACTCAGATGCAGCCCCCCTGCCCTGCCTCTGCTGCTTACTTTCAGTTCCTCATTTTAAGGAATTGTTTACATAAAATAAAAACATTAGAAAAAGGAAATAATCCTAATGTTTCAGGTTAAAAGGTTCTTCTATGCAGAAGGCTGCCTTTGTCTACTTCTGCAAATGAGTGAAGTGTAATATAGATCAGAAAGATGAGCACTTTGCTGACTCATGGTAACTAGGGATAATCTCCAGCCCCCTGCTGATCATCCCCGCCCAATAAGCAGCTTTGCAGGGAGAGGACAAACAGCAACAGGCAGGAGAGCATCACCAGTAGATATGTTTCAAAGCAGTTTTGCAAAGTCAGATTAACGTGCTAAACTGGAGTTGTAAAACAGCTCAGTAGAAATTCTGTCTTAAAGCAATGCAGTCAGACTCATCACCTACCTACAGTGAAAAACTATCATCATGTCTAGTACATAAATGTAAATGAAAGCAAAACAGGAAGAAAAAACAAGAACTAAACAGCTGGCAAAAGTCCTCGAGAACCCTGAAAGCCAGCCACAGCAGGTCTAACAGCTCCTGGTTGCTTTATTTTGAACTGGACAAAACTGCAACAAGCTGCCTGCATAAGGTGCACCTGAACCCAATGTGGAGGGAGCTGCAAAATTCTCCTCCACTGAATCATCTAAGCAGAAAAGTCACAGGATGAAGGGCATTTGACAGAAATGTCTAAATCTGAGATATAAAACAATTGGAGATGAGCAATGCGGACTTACAAATACAAGAGTATGAGAGGGAAATAACTGAAAATAAAAAATACAGAATAAATCACACTATTTGGAAATGGCTGCTGTCATGGTGCATGCAAGAGAGGCCACCAAGAACATCGGTTCTGTTAGGATTATCTAATTCATAGAAAATAAATATCTCCTGATGCCTTAATGTGTCAGAGGTCTCACACAAGCGTAAATTTTCAACACAGCACTTAACAGTAATAAGTACCACATGGCACGGAGACTACAGTCAGCATTTGTGCTCATTCTGAGAGAGAGTGGTTCAAAACAACACTCCATGTTCAGCTACACCAGATTGGTGGATGTCCTTGCCCATACCTTTCAAGCACCTTCTTCCGTATGAGCTGAACTCAGTCACATTGTTTTAAATATTCTGGACTGCAAAATCCAAAAAAGTTAGTATTTATGATTATCTCTGTCTTTCAGTTACCCTGTGGGGTTAGAGAACAAATGCTATGCAGCTTTGATGGGGCCAGTAGAAGGGCACAGTTGTGAAGGTGTGAGCTGAAACAAGGAAGCCTCTGTGAGTTACTTGGGCTGCAGGTCAGCCACCACTTGCTGAGGCAGGTGCCTTTAGCTGTGTAAATAGTCAAAGATCAGAGATGCCATTTTAGGCCCTGAAAATCAGTGATTATCTGCAGTGAACGGAAATTAGCGATATGAACCCTGCGGAGATTTCCTCTGGGTTGGATGGTGGTTAAGTCTCTCCTTGCCTCTTTTACAAATGAGAGGCATTTAAAACTGTGTGGTGGGATTTGTTGCACAAATTTTCCTTAATCACTTTTTCTTTCAGTCTCATATTTGAATCTTCATTACTACTGTCTGTTGTCAGGGTTTGCATCCAAGCTTCAGCAATCATAGAATTATAGAATAGAATAGTTAGGGTTGGAAGGGACCTTAAGATCATCTAGTTCCAACCCCCCTGCCATAAGCAGGGACACCCCACACTAAACCATGTCACCCAATGCTTCATCCAATCTGGCATTGAACACTGCCAGGGATGGAGCACTTACAACCTCCCTGGGCAACCCATTCCAGCATCTCACCACCCTATCAGGAAAGAATTTCTTCCTTAGGTCCAATCTAAACCTCCCCTGTTTAAGTTTGAACCCATTACCCCTTGTCCTGTCACTGCAGTCCCTAATGAAAAGTCCCTCCCCAGCATCCCTACAGCCCCCTTCAGATACTGGAAGGCTGCTAGGAGGTCTCCATGCAGCCTTCTCTTCCCCAGGCTCAACAGCCCAAACTCTCTCAGCCTGTCTGTGTATGAGAGATGCTCCAGTCCCCTGATCATCCTCGTTGCCTCCTCTGGACTTGTTCCAACAGCTCCATGTCCTTTTTATGTTGAGGACACCAGAATTGCACACAATACTCCCGGTGAGGTCTCACAAGAGCAGAGTAGAATCAACTGAGTTATAACAAAACCAAACCAAACAGTTGCATCTAAACCCAGGCATGCCCCTGAGAAATTACGCCATTTATCCCTTTTCCCCTTCCCCCACAGTACCATTTGGAGAACTTCCTTCATGTGTCTCCATTCGCCATGCTCATGGGCAAGACTCTGGGTACGCAAGATTTCTGCAGAACTGCATTTTGTACAAAATCAGCTCTCTGCAGAAAGCATGCTTCTCTCTTCCCTCTTCAGGTTTCTTTTTTTGTGTTAACCACTGTTATCAAGATAGCCTTGAAAACATGAGTTGAGTATCAGTAGATATGGCACTTCCTCATATGTTGTAATGTACAAATAATTTGTAGAGGCCTAAGTATTTCCATT
This sequence comes from Agapornis roseicollis, assembly GCA_002631895.1. NCBI lineage: Eukaryota > Metazoa > Chordata > Aves > Psittaciformes > Psittacidae > Agapornis > Agapornis roseicollis. Next base: position 101,353 of record NDXB01013046.1, on the reverse strand, counting down.
ATCTCAGTAGATTACTAACATGGAAAATTAAAGTCACCTCAATTTTAAAAAGTACATAACTTCTTAGTAGGCAACTAAAATTGTGGTTTACATGACAATACTATTTATTAATCTGCTACTTGTTCAGCAAAGAGATATGACTATCCAGATCTCCAAAATGTCTCCAACTTCTTCTTTGTCAAAATAATTTGCTAGAGAAAATGTTTTAGTATTAATGATTTCCAGGGGTGGTGTTTGTATTTATATACATATATATGAAATTCAAAATTGATTTGTTTTCAACAACAAAGCTGTCTGAGAATGCAATAAGCAATCACTGAATGCCAATATCTTGTCACATAATTCATGCATAATTCTTGGAAGTGCTTGAGGTTTTGTCTGAACATTTCTATCACTGTAGGTAATGTAATGTCTTTGCCTTTTGACCAGGGCTGGTGGGATCTCTCAAAAGTCTTCTAATGTTCCGGACTTCAAACTTCATTCTATGTCTCCTTTTTCCCATGTCCTGACACATAAGCAACATACCACCTTCAAAGGCCAGTAATCTATTTGGGTTTTAAGATTTTTTTTTTGATTGGAAGTTTAGCAAGTGCTCATGAAAAGCTTGGCCTCTACAGTGAATACATTCACTCCTTCAATTCTTCACATACTGAGGATGTTAATAAATATGGCAAACTGCAAAGCTGAAGCCACCACATGCCTGTGACCTTTGTGAAGCCTGTTCACCAGCATGTAACTCAGATTTAGGACAACGTGAATATTGGTGATAGGGATAACTAGTTTGCCATGTAACTTGGAAATGCTCTGCTTCAAAGGATAAGCATCACCCAGCTAAGTCTGATCTTAAAAGTTCAGTCACGCCTATTGCTTTTAGTTCCCCTTGTATGGATGGACTGAGAACAAGGGCCAAGTCTGTTCCAGTGCACCTGCAAAGGGGGTGCATATCAGCACTAGAAGATACTCGTAAGCAGGCTCCAAGCTGTTGGACAAAGATAATGAGCTGCTTAGAGGGGTCAGGTCATGCTGCAGCCTTGCCTTCAGCATTGGTAAGGCCACAACTTTGCTGGAGCAACTTGGGTCTGCAAACCCAAGCATAAAGTTAAACACAGTTATTGGAGGTAGGAAGGACAGAACCAGAGGAACCCCCTCCACCAGAGCACAGAGCCAGAGCTCTGTTGGCACTGTGAAGGCTGTTCTGAAGCCACTATCAGCTAAAACAAGTTTTGCCCAGCACCCTAGGCTGTACTCAGAGGCCTGTGTTCATGAGCAATGTGCTCTTCAGAACAGCTGGATCTAGCAGGAAACCTAATGGGGTTCTGGACAATAACCCTCTGTGGAACAACAGAAAGTTCTCACAGGCTTCAAGTCCTTTCTTCACCACATCCAAATAAATGTTAACAGCTGGCTGAGTGACCTGAACTGCCCTGCTTGTCTAGCAGCCCATTTGTATGTGCAACACTCACATGGCCACTTTTGCTTTGCCTTGTGACAGACAAAACATTGTCACAGGGTGAATCAGACTTTGGACCTGGATAGGTCGAGGAGGACAATGCTCTACAGTTGATCTCAGGGCAGAGTGGAGGTTTCTTTTGAATCACTCTCTGTGTGTCTCTGCGAGCAGGTCTACATGCCAAACCAAACCAGCTCACCATCTGGAGTAAGTTATCAAGGTCATTGAGCTTGTACATTGGGTCAATCCTATACTAAAAGACACATGACAGGCCAGTGCTGTCCCTAAGTTTGAGGCTGAATGTCATGTCACATGACAGTAAAACAAATTAAAGCTTTACTCAAGATCATATGACCCATGTTACAGTTAATCTGGCTTCAAATCAGTTTATGAAGGAACTGAATATTCATGAAGTTATTAAACTGCACTTCTTGTTTTATGAGAAAAATAAATATCAGGGAACCTCTAAGTTTTGATGTCCTTCTAGCAAATATGATTTTTAGCAAGATTTATAATTGAAAAACAGTATTTAAGACTGAGAGGTCCTTTGGGACTCTTCAGCTATGTCACCTCTTATTGTACCACACCTGCAAGGAGACCAGAATCACTATTCAGTGTCTTAAGATAACAGTGCACCAAAGAGAACAGGGGTACTATGAGCACCTCACCCCAAAGCAGAGAGAAACCACTATCTGTAACCCAACAAGCAGCCACCATCAGTGAGCTGACAAGACTTCTGCAGTTTGTACAACAAAATACATCCTGAAGCTTTACAGCTCCAGTGCCACGGACAGATGTCATAAGCAGTATGACTGTGGATCTGCACCAGCATGACCTTTCCTGTAGAGCCAAAGCATGTGCCACAGCAGCTGTTCCACATAGATACACATACCACACTTCTCCCGACACACAACAATATCAGGCTCAGAGAGAATGAGATGTAGTAACTAGAGTCCAGTTGGAGGCTAACAAATGTTGCTTATACACAGCCCGAAAAGAGGCGAGCATATGAAAAGGGAGTATCTACAATAAATCCTCTACATCATGTTAGGTGAGAGCAAGCAAACACGGCAGCATGGAGCTGACACAGCCCACAGCTTCCTCCGTGGCCAGAAGAGGGCCGCGTTGGCCCCCAGGCAGGCTGCTCCTATCCCTTCGGCCGACGGGCGGCTGACCCCACGGGGCCAAGCCGAGCAGCGGGCAGCAGCTGAGGCAGCACCGGGCTTGCCAGCGCGGTGTGAAATGAGGGCACAGGCGCTGCTGATAAGATAGATCCTCGTTGCGTAAGTGGCCAAAGCAAACTCTGAGGCGCGGTGAACGCTGCGCGGCAGTAGTGCTTGGCACGTAGCTGCTCGGGGCTGACATCACCCAACTGCTGAGCCGGCGCGACTTCCAGCAGCAGCCCCACGCCTCCTAGCACGGGTACAAACACCCTCCTCCTCCCCTCGGGTCAGGGCTGCCCCGGGGCCGCCACCAGGCCGGGGCTTTCCTCCGCGGCCCGCCCAGGCCCGCACGCAGGCCGCACGGGGCTAAAGGGGACCGCAGCGAGATGGTGATACCCGGCTTCATCCTCTCGGCGGCCGCGGGGCACGCTGACAGGACGCGGGGGACACCGGGGGCACTCCTCCGCTGAGGGACGCGGCTGCCGTCCTCGTCTCGCCTCTCGGTGTCACGCACCGCCGGCACTGCGTGACCTTCGCCTGGCGCCAGTGTGGTGCGGGGCGGCAGAGAGCGGGCGCTGGGGGAGGCAGTGCCGGTGTCGGTCAGGTGCGCTGTGGAGGGATCTCGTTGATGGGGTCTCCGGTCGGGTAGAGTCTGTCAGCGCAGTGTGCCGGCGGGTCGGGTGTGCTGCCACGTCCTGAGAGTAATTGCGTTTTGTTTTCTGATACACAGGATTAAACACCAGGCCCAGAAATGAGGAAGGTTTTGTTTGTGGAGCCTGTCATTTTCATCCATGTGTTTGCCTCTTCCCTGATTAGCCCGCTGGTGCAGCAGTTCATCTACCGGCAGCTTTGGGAGGAAGAGTACAATGCCACTTTTGTAAGCAATAGCAGTATCAGCCACTGCGAGCAGAATAAAAGTAGCCCGGTTTATATCAAGCAGAAGGTAAGAGGGGGGAAATAAGTAACAACTGTAAATAAACTTACAGCCAGGACGTGCTGTCTCAGTCACCTCCTTTTATATTACCTGACTTAACCTTTTATATACAGAAAAGCAGTGGTTTTGTAACCCGCTGTCACTACTGTCTCATTGTTCTTATATTGCACTGTAGGTAGTTGAGTGCTTTAAAGGCAATAATTTGTCTCTGGACAGATACTGAGATAAATTCGTAGGAGTTGAAAATCATCTTAGAGGTCTGGGCCCAAACTGACATTGGGCTGGCATTACAGTGGGTACAGCTGAGGGGTCCTCCCTCCGGTTAACACTTGTGCATGTGTTCATGAGCCGTCAGTCTGTCTTTTGTGACTCCTATGTTCTTTGTGACTATGTAAAGTTTAGCAAATGCCCTGTAGTTTTCAGGAGTGAGCTCTAGTTTGGACTATATTTATATCAGATTACTTACAAGGATGAGGAAAGGGAGAGATTCAAATTTTTATTTTTTTTTTAAAGAAACCCATAATTTTAAAATGTGGAAAAAATATTTTAACTGATCTTTGGACAATCAAATACAATTGGTGGTTTACCATTCAGAACGCTAGCCTGCCTTGTTGAAGTGCAAAGACATCAAGGTGACAGCACTGCATGGTCAATTACATTTTTAGTACTTTTCATAGGGTTCAGCATGCTGGATAGATAACTGTTGGCTGGAATCTCCTCCATTGCACTTCCAGCACAGTTTTAATGCTATATTTAAGCAGAGCTAACTATGGACAGCCAGCAGAAGAGATGATCATCCGTGATTTTCCCTTTCCCCTTTTCCCCCATTGTTCCCCCCATGTGTTGTGTATTGCAGTTCTGCAGTTACTGGTTATGATTTGGGTTTAACTGGGCACTGACCCAACGGAAAGCTCTTTTTTTTTTGAGAGTGCTGCTTTTTTTCTGAAGCAGACACTGCTCTGACACACTGGGTGGCCACATGGTTGCTATTTCTAACAGGCCAATGGCAGAGGAAACACATTTCCAGAAGAGGTGCAACAGAAACCATCCTTGGCAGCAAGTGGCAGTTAGGTTGGATTAAGTGGAACACGAAACCACTGTAGGGTCAGAAAAGTAGATGACTCAGACTGTAAATTGCTCAGAAGATGGAGTTATGGAAACAGTCACCGTCATTCCCCTATGCTGCTGAAAAGGTAGCACTTGAAAATTTTTGCTCACATCTCAGAATTGAATCTGATGTGCTATGTATGCACACGACTGAGCACCTGAGCTTATGTGTCCTGTTTATAATACGTAAACAAATGTTTTTAATGGCTGAAGGTGTTCAAGAAATAATTCAGAATTTTTAACATGGAGTACGTTCTTCCTTATGTGACAGAAGCCAGCCTTAGTGAAAGAACGTGCAAGGGAAAAAAGGTCAATAGAATTGTAGTCCAGCACACTTTCCTCAGCTGATCAATCAGCCATATGCCACCCACTGGAATTGATTTGGAGGTAATAACCATTATTGTCTGAGAAATGCTTGCACATTACTTCCAAGAAGTGTTTACTTCAGTATTGGCTCCACTTTTGGTGCTGTGGGCATTTTGTCATGCAGAAGGAGCAGCTCTAAGAAAACCATACATGGTGCATACAGTTCTAATCACAGAATCCATCAATAAACCTACAGACATTTCTGCCCTTTGCACTTGTGAGAAACCCCCCAAATTCAACCTGATTTTCAAATTGTTACCACTTATACTTCAGGATATAAGACTTTCATATTTCTTTTTGCAAAACACAGAAGCAAAGTACTTAATTTCACCTGAAGTTTAGGTAGCGTCTCTGTGTAATACAGAAGTGAATTCACACGTTGCAGGGTTTTGGGGATAAAGGTTACAAAGTATAATTAGCTTGGTATTTAACATGACTCTTTCAAGACAGCAGTTGAATAATGGCCAATAGAACCTCTTCGTTTCCCTTTCCTGCCAAATTTTGATTCCCTCTATTTCAGTGATTGCCAGCAGTGCATGAGCCTTTGAACAAGTATGCTCTTGTCTGGATGTCTTGCCTGCATTTTGATACCACACTAGTTGCATAGTATAAGAATATAAACCGGTCAAAATCCCCATTAATTTCAGTGAAACCTCATCGCTCTGCTGAGTAATTACTCCTGTGTAAAAAGACTCTTTGATTCTTGGGTCAGAGAGTAGATTCAGTAACTTGTCCCCAGCCCCTTTCCTGAGAATATATGAAGTATGTGTTTTGGATTTTCCAAGACCATCCTAACTAACTTGTGTTTATGGATGTTGTAAATATTGCTGCCAGGAGTGTTCCCAATAGGCCCTGTTTGGCATTATCATTTTGAAGAACACCTCCCTTAGTAGCTGATTTAGTATAAATCCTTCTATTCTAAGAATGGAGAAGCTTTATATGAATTTCACCTATTTCAAAGTAAAACGTAAAAGGAAAATGAAGACAAAAATCACTTGGAGCCTGCAAGAAAGTAGAATATAGTTCAAAATGGATAGTCTTTGCAGCATTTAGATTAATTATTTCTACAATATGAAGGAAATTAGTCATTTTACAATAAAATGAGTTCAAAGGTAATTTGAATACAAGCTGAAGCAGTTTAATCACTGGCTTGGATAATATTTGTTTGCTTTTTTTTATTAGCTCATAAAGAGCTATGTCGTTAAACATTATTTATCATCCATCTTACTTATGATTCAATCCATGCACTTCTAATTTTATGAGCCTGTTAATTTATTGTGTCCTGTACATTGTTCAGCCTTTGGCGCTACACTTCTCTCTTAATATAATCCTAACATAAGCAAATTGTTTATTCATTTTCATACTTTACATTTTGAAATCTGTGATTTTAAGAACTATTTCTGTTCACCATAAGTACAATTTTTTTTCAAAGAAGAGTACATTTGTAGATTAAAAATCCCTAGACATTTCTCTTCGAATGTATGCAGTTCCATTGATTATTAAATTAAGTTACATGATTTTAAAGAAGCTGAAATTTTGACCTATCCTTTTCTATATTTCTTTCCACTGACTTTATAAAAAAATAAAGTAGACAGTTGAGTGCCTTACACTCTAAATAGTTTTTCTGTACGTCTGTCTTTTATTCTTCTTGTCAGTAGACAAATCTATGTCAGCAAGTTTATGGTCATTTGCGATATCTGGGTGTGTAGCCATGTTCCTTATGTTGCACAACTACTTCCAAAATAATGAAGCCCAAGTCTTTGCTGCTTTATTCCTTCAGTTTTGCACTTATATTTGTATTGTATGGTTAAGATGATACATAAAATTTAGTTTTATTTCTAATATATTAGCATTTGTTTGATGCTCATGTCTTTGAACATGATGATCCTAGTAAAGAAGCAATGCCTGTAACTACGTCAAGTGATCTTGTCAGCAGGGGAGCAGTTAAAGATCAGAATAGCATTTTTCCATCTTGGTTTGTTCAGTCTTTACGGTTTTGACACTTTCAGGGTGACAACAGTGCTGGCCAGTAGACAAACCCATCACAAGTCCTAAGGTAGTCAGATACCAGGGAGCGTAGAAGACTCCAGAGGGCTGGGGATCTTGAGTGTTTTCCTTGAGGGCCTTGGTATCAATTGAATTTTTGTCTTGCAATACAACTTGGTATCTTGTCAACAAAGGAAGAGATTTAACCAGAAACTCATGGTCTTTGCCCTTAAATCATAAATATGAATATATAAAGCATTCAGCAGCTTTTAAAATTGCCCAAAGTACATTCCTGGTAATTCTAGGGTTTTTTCATATCTTAAATGCTACTCAGAATTATGTTTGCTGCAGAGGAAACACCTGAAATGTGGCATGTAGATGGCTTGAACACAGGCTGAGAATGACTTGGGAAGTCCTGCTATGGACTGATGAGTGCTACCCCTGCCCAAGTCAGTGGGATACCTCAGAAAACTGCAGCAAATCTTTCAGAATGACTTTCTGCATCTGAAAGTTTATCTTACAGAGAGTAAAGGGTTTGTGTGAATGAAGTTACTACCTTTCCCTGTGCTACTCTTCTGTCTGATCAGGTAGTTATCTTTGAGAAGGCTGTCATGGCTCGGTCTGTCTAGCCTGCATTCATCCATTGAAAGCAAGATCTGAATTGGCCTGATGAGCTGGCCTCATAGCAAGATAGTGAGGGGATTTATTATTCTAATCTTTTCTTTAGCTCTTTTTTTCTGCAGCCATTCCTGTTCCATTAACTGATTGCTTTTCAGCTACATTTGATTTTTATACTTCTGTTAAAAATAATTTTTTCCCATAGTGGATGTTTACAGTTTATTGTCATAGTATTAGCTGCTATTCCTTATTTGAGTACTACCTGTAGCTTATCTATAGAGACAACATTGATCTGGACAGTTTCTGAACCCAGCGATTTCCAGTGTTTTAAAGAATACTTAATTTACATATCTGTGAGTCAGTATAATTTTTAATGCTGTTTCACATTTGTGGGTTTTGTTATTAATGTTGTACACTGGGATGTCAGAGCAATTGCTGATCTCTTTACGTGCACAATGTACTAGTCAGTGGATTGTTTCTTTTAACCTCTCTCAGTACAATTATTTTGGAGGAAAAATGATCTCCTGTGAGTAGGGAGCATGGGGTGTTTTCCCTAATAAAAATCTTTTTTGCAACTCATTTCCAAGGGATTAAAGTAGACACATTGTCCTTTTGTCATACCTTGTACTGAAGGAGTACAAGGAGTACTGTTAGTGCTCTTGTAAATGCACGTTCAAAAGAATTGTTGTTTTGCCTCCATAGAAACCTCTCTGTCAAGTGCATTAGTAAGTCTGTATCTTAAGAAGCAAGTTCTGGCTTAAAATGTAACAAGGGATGTTTGAGGAATATTGAAGGTAAAATTACAAAAGCAGGAGTCTTTGAATATGTAATTCCCTTGTTTTAACAATTACTGTAATATACATTCTCATAAAGATAATGTACTGTATTTTATAACAGCATATGTCACATAATCTTATAAAATTATATTGTATGTATTCTGTTTTATAATAGCATATAAACATGCACTGTGCTATTCATTATATTGCATGCTAATCATTATGCAAGTCTAAAATTATTATAGATGATATTAATTTTTCCCAATGCATTCTATTATTTACAATGATTTTTGTTTTCTCTTTTCAGGTAGTTCAAGAAAAAACCTCTGTTCTTAGTATGCAGTTAGACTTAACTGGGGCAGTTCCGAGTCTTATAGTTGCCTTTGTCATTGTAGCTAATGGGGATCGCCAGGGACGAAAAAGGTCTTTAGTTTTACCATCAATGGGGACTTTGTTTGCTAATATTTGTCTCGCTGTAATATCATATTTTTCTTTGTCACTCTTCATGCTATTTGCGGTTGCATTTATTAGTGGGCTGTTTGGGAGTATAGCAACTTTCCTTGGAGGAAGCTTTGCTTATATAGCAGATGTATGTCAGGATGAGAAGCAGAAAACAACACGAATAGCTGTGGTGGATTTGATTTTTGGGATTGTGTCTGGATTGGCAGGACTGTCATCTGGTTATATACTAAGAGGAATAGGCTTTACATGGACATTTGTGACAGCATCTCTGCTTCATGTTGTTAATATTATCTATATTACATTTTTTCTGGAAGAAACAGTGGATGTATCTGAATTCCAGCATGAGGCACCAGGATCCTGTAAAGAACTTCTTAAAGAGACATTTTCTGGAGTGTACATGCTTTTTAAAACTGCCCCTTATAAGAAGAGAATTTTAATAATTGTGTTGCTTTTTACATTTATGATGTACTTGTTTACTGCTACCAGTGTGACTTCACTTTTTACACTGTATGAACTGGATGAGCCACTCTGCTGGGATGAAGTATACATTGGATATGGAGCAGCTGCCTCCACTTCTGTCTCTCTGACCAGTTTTTTTGGTGTTTACTTGTTTTCTAAATGTCTCAAAGACATTTATATTGTCTTTATCGGCATATTGTCTTACATTGGAGGAATGGTCATGGCTGCCTTTGCCAGAACTACCCTGCTCATGTTTCTAGGTGAGTTTGAAATCAGTTATTTCATGGTCAACAACATACATGGAAATACTGCTATGTTATCTGTAGTGAGTGCAATTGGTAGATATTGGACTCACCATCTTGAAAGGGTCATAAAGAGGTAAAATATACAAGGTTGGTCAGACTGATTTAGGATATAATTAAAATATCAAATATGTGGAGAGAGAATGGAATTACTTGCTTATGATTTGGTTTAAGTTCATATGGATATGTTAGATTTACTGATTTCTCTGCACTTGGATAATTGTGTCTCAATGCACTTTGACTTTTCTATTGCCTTTTGCTGTATGGGGAACTGAGCATTCAGAAGTATATGACATTCATTTGCAGTGTATTGGTAAAATACCATAGGTTTTTTTTACTTCAATATCTCATGACTGATTCAATGTCTTACAGTAAGAGTACCATCTTTGCTCTGCTTTATGCCTGTTCCCGTTCTCCGAGCCATGATGTCAAAAGTGGTTCTCGCTGGTGAACAGGGTGAGTAGAATTTGGTTTTAAGCAATATAATAATATGCTATTTCAGAACAGAGATGCACCAAGATTACCTTTAAACAAACAGATGTATATTGACGTTTTAAGACTGCTTTTCTTTCAAGTTCCATATAACATGACCCTGTGTCATGATATCCATGGATTTTGATTCTGGATTTAATATAAACAACATGTTTTTAAACTACTGCAAGTTTCAATATTCGAAGGAGATGTTGCTTTAAAAATAAAGACCATGAGGAACTTGAAGCAGAGAAGTGCTCAAGATTTACACTGCTGTGATTTTACAAGTGCTTTTACTTTCACAAAATTTGGCATGCAGGAGGGGAGATACTTCTGTTATTCAGTTAATGTCACACTTAACAATTTAGAAAGGTAAGCAGTAGGTGGTCAACCTTCAAAGCACTTGAAAACAATTAGATTTGGATCCTGAGCTATGTACCTGGCTTCACTGGTGCCTTCACATGCCCTAAAAGATGTAACAGATTACTTATCAAAGTCATTTCCTTATGAAACACAGAAAAAAAAGCATGTTAGGCCTCCAGGTATGGCTCTAGTATCCTGTATTTCGCTTTTGAGGAGCATAAGCTTTCTAGAAGCATTCTCCTAATTTGTTTGGTTTTATTTTTTAAAAGACATGTCTTTACACACTAAAGCAAAGATCTCTTTGTACTTAACTATGCTAACATACACCTCTGGTTTTGCAGTTTCTTGGCATTCTTCAGTGCTTTAGCTACTTTGAGCAGTTTGATGCAGGAGTCAGGTTGCCTCTTGTCATCCTTTTCTGCTTACCTATTGTGATTTTGCTTATGGTCCCATGAATATGAATGCTTCTTGGGAAAATGTGTTTTGAGAAAACACTGATGGGATAGGCTGGCACTCCACTGGCTAGTTCAGTGCAAAAAAAATGTTGTTTCTTTCTTTACAAAACTGTGGAGGTGGTTATGTGCTGAACCAGCAGTCTTTGTTGCATCAGAGCCTTTTCTACATGTAAGAGTAAAGATTAGAGAAGGAAGAAACAGGAAAGAGTGAAAACTGAGAGGAAAATGGGAAAAGGTAAGGGATTAGATGTGTAGGACATGGTTAGCTGAGGTGAGCAATTTAAACTTCAGGTAATAAGCAGATTCAAGAGAGTAGGTACGGTGACATAATAGTGGCAAACAAAAATTGTTTTGATCAGGGAAATTGGGTTTTGGGTTTTGGAGTTTTTATGGTTGGTTTGTTGGGGTTCTTATTATTCAAAAACCACTCTTTTATAGGGTCCCCACAGAAGATAGCAAAGACATATGATACTTGGGTGCTTGATACTTGCATACCAGCTAAAATACTGTAGCTAGATCTTTCAAAATAAGTTTTGAAATTTCAGTACTTTGAAGGGGGTTTGGCTTTATATTGTTTTGTTTGTAATTCATCCATTTATTTTTGGCAGGTGCTGTGTTTGCTTGCATTGCCTGTTTAGAAGTTGTGGTCGGCGCTATTTCATTTTCAGTTTTTAATATTCTCTATGCAGCTACTGTTGCATGGTTTTCAGGCTTTAGCTTCCTCCTGTCAGCAGGCCTTTGTCTAATTCCACTGGCTGCCCTATGGTAAGTATGGATCAAGAGTGTGCTTCTGACTACTTTTGACAGTAATTTCTGTTTTGACGTATGTTGAAGCTGAATGATTTAGTGCAGCAGTTCTCAAACTTCAGTATTTGCTAGTATGCTCTAGTTTCATTCTTTTTCTTTCAACACCTACAACCTTACACCTCTGCTGGAGATTTCCCGTCACCAGTTCCATTCTAGCCCTGATCCATCTACCATGTTGTGAATTATGCAACCATAAGCAGGGACACCCCACACTAAACCATGCCACCCAAGGCTTCGTCTAACCTGGCCTTGAATACTACCGGGGATGGAGCACTCACAACCTCCCTGGGCAAATCTGCACTAACATTAAGGGCTCATATGAATAAACCTTTAGACATGTTTAAAAACACACCTCTAGTTTCTGCATCTAATCACACCTAATGATCATCTAGTAATACTGACCGTGAAATATCATTATTCATGAGTATTCACAATAGTGAAGTTCACTTTAAATTATATCCAATATAAATTATGTCTTTTCAGGATGCTAGAACATAGATCTAAATGACAGGAGGATCACTTTTCATTAGATGGTTTTATACTCAGAAAAGGAAAGCTGTTTTTCTTAAGAGGGTGATACTCTTGCTTTTATCTTTTTTCCTAATGTTTAGGCTTTACCTCAATCACCTTTATCTTTACATCAGCTGCATTTTAAGTTTTAAATAGGCAATGATAATGCTGTGAATTTAGAACATTTCACATAATTTCAAGTCTCTGCCTGTCTCACTACATTGTTTAACACAGTCTACTCAGAGAAGCTGTCAGTGTACCCAGGGTGGCCAGGAAGGCCAGGAGCGCCCTGGCTTGTATCAGAAATAGGGTGTCCAGCAGGCCCAGGGAAGTGACTGTACCCCTGTACTCAGCACTGGTGAGGCTGTACCTCAAATCCTGTGTTCAGTTTTGGACCACTCCATTTAAAGGTCTTTTCCAACCTAAACCGTTCTATGATTCTAAGTTGTACTAATGGTAACTTAAGACTGAGGTAGTGATGGATCTCAGACCCAAGGGATTCTTGTGTGTGTAAAGAATAATTTTCAGTAGAGTAATAAAAAAATGAGGAATTCAGTTATATTAACAAAGGGTTTAGTTGAGTGCTGTATGGTAGAGCAAATTAAGAAAGCACTTTCTTCTGTGCAGAATGTAACAGGTATTTACCATCAGTTAGTCCATCCTGCAGTCAGGACTGCATCCATCATCACTATGAATTCTTTAAAGTTATTTTTAATTTCTTTCTGCCATTAGTGTTTCAGATATTGTACACCTTAAATAATCTTTCTCTAAAATCTTTCTTTTGATACTGTAGTGCAATGTTACTGTTTGAGACCAGAAAGAGTAGTTGTTTCCGTTTAATAAATCAGTCATTTAGTACTTATCAAAGACAGCAGTAATGATATTATCTAACTGCTGTAATAGGGGCAAGCACTGTCATTGCTTTTGCTTACTAGGATACCTCAAAAGCTTTGTGCCACAGAAGATGGTCATAACAGAGCTATCAAGCACGTTTGTTGGTGCTGAATCAGCATGCTACCTTTAACTATCTCAGCTAAAGATGTATGTCTTATCTGTGTCTTACAGCTGGCTTCTGTGCACAAGCTGGAATGAGGAGGACTTGGCTCTGCTTGTATCTGAAGAAGTATCCAGCATAGAAAGCATTGATAGTTGAACAAAGGATTCATCTACTTGGGTTTTCTAATCTGACATGCAGTGTCAGAGACCATTATGTCATACAGAGACCACAGACAGAACACAACAGTTGCAGATGTCTCAAAGGGGCCCTGCAGCAATAAGCACTAAATAGGTAGCACTTTCTATCCAGTCTCTTTTTAGCACTTTAATAAAGCTAGCTTTTATACTTAACTAGGCAAATAGGCTGACAATGGAGATTTTAATGCTGCTTTCAACTTGAATTAAAAAAGAAATAAGGTAGGATGATACTCTTTCCATTTACTTACACTTTCTCCAGTTTGAGAATGTCAGCTGTGGATTGTGATACATCTTGTATCATTTTAAATGGGGTGACAGAGATAAGCTTATCAACTCCCTACAGCTACATGAAAGTAACGATGGAGAGAGGAGGCGGGTGGTCTCTTTTGCCAAGTGACAAGTGATAGGACAAGAGGTAACAGTGTCAAGCTGCACCAGGGGAAGTTTAGATTGGATGTTAGGAAAAGTTTCTTCACTAAGAAAGTGATAAGGTATGGAACAGGCTGCCCAAGAAAATGGTGGGATCACTGTCCCTGGAAGTGCTCAAAAAACAGGTAGATGAGGCCCCTAGTGATGGCAGTCCTGGAGTAAAGGTTGGACTTGATGATTTTAAGGGTCTTTTCCAACCTGGTTGATTCTATGGAAAACTCACAAGGTGATGGCAATTCTGCTGCAACCAGTGGGGCTCATTCCAGCTGAGGATGCAGTCCACTGTGTATATCTTAATAGGCCTGTTTTAATGGTGAAGCCCCCAAACCTATCTAAAATGACTCAACAAAAAGGCAGGTTTTTCAGAAAGCAACCCAGCTGGAGGCAGTACTTGTACCTGCTGTAAGTAGACTTACTGCTCTGCAGTTATCAGTGTCTGTGCAAGTTTAATGTATGATGTGTGGATCTTGCCTGTGACTTGACTTAGTTCTTAAAATGGATTTTCACACAGAGATGTCATACTTATTTCCAGCTTGCAAAGTGTGAAGTTAGGCCCATGCCTACAATTTACAGAGGCCATATTGCACATTTATTTTTATAGTTTTCTATTTATTAGGGTCTGGATACAGAGACCAAATTTTTTGTCCCTTCTTGTTTTCTAGTTAATTGGCTGTACTTGGCTTAAATGTTTCTTCTAGTGAAAAGGTGTAACAGCATTTCTTTGCAGTGGGTCTTTGATTATTTTTTTAACAACCCTGAAATGAGGTGACCAAATCTGAATCATGCATCTAATAATCTTGCGATGAATGCAGAATAATTTATGAGCATTTCAAGAGCATTTCATCTTCAAAGCACTTTATAAATGCTATTAAGAATCTCCTGTCTCCTTCCAAAATAGATACTATCCTTCCTGTTACAGAGAAAGAGAAATTAAGAGAGGACAAGTGACTTGCCCAGGCCCACACTGCAAACTGGTGAGACTGCCAAACCTAGGAATTGGTTTCTGCATTGACTCCTCACCTTTCTGCTTGAGATCTTTAAGTAGAAATTATCCAGAGTATTAGCTTCTGGAATGTACAGCAGAAGTGTAAATAGAACACCATGTTAAAGATCATTGCCATGTAGCTTTTTCTGTGACAGTTTGACAGCCAATACTGTTCTGATCCCTGAAAGCACAGGTGGGTTGTGTAAGACTCTCATCCCCTAAAACAGATTAGGTAGAGAAGTCAAAATGATGTAAATTGGTTGACATTCACACAAGGAAAACTCCTAAAGCACCTATGATGTGTGAACTAACTACACATGCACAGAGTGTAGCATAAAAATGAAGACAGACATAGCATATGCTGTATAATCAATGATCTGCTTACAGCCATTAATATCCATCATACAAACAGTCCTTCTGCAGAACTTCTCAGTGGTACTCCACCAAAAAATACCAGTATCACCTCATGATGATACTATTGTACATCCTTTTTGTTTGAATGGTACCATTTTTTTCTGAGCTGTGTGCCGTAATCATGGAGGAGCTCGATAAGGTAAAGAGGGTTTGAATGGGCAGGGGGGGTTGGAACTGGATGATCTTAAGGTCTTTTCCAATCCTAACTATTCTGTGATTTTGTGATTCCAAATTATGCAGGAAACCACTGCCTCCCTGTTACTGATGAAAACAGTGCTGTTTATCCAGGGCAGGGGAATGAATATTTACCCAGCCAACAGCTATAACCAACTCTTACACTTTTTGAACTACCACGGCTGATGTTGGCAATTAAAGTTTAGACACTAGCCAGTAAATAAAATTGCTTCTCTCTCCTCCCTTGAGCTGCCCAAGTTGCTGCCAACTTGTTGGAGAAGAGAGCTGAGTTTTACAATAATCAGTGGGTCAAAAATATAATGAGTACTTGTTGAGAGATTGAGAACACTAGCGTAGGATTTCAGCACAAAGATTACATTGTCTTCCTTGCCTCTTCATTATGCAGTTCTGTAAGGCTTTATGAAATTAACTATTTCACGCAAAACTGCCTGAAAAAGCAAAGCTAATGAAGTAGGGCTGTGTGCCTTAACTTCCTCTGCTGCAGTGCACACCTCTGCTAGCATTCAGAAGGCGGCAACAAAGCACACTGGTTCTGCTGTGACATTGTATTGGTGCAAATGAGAACAAGCACGTATACTTCAGGAATGGCTTTATTATGGTTTGGTTTTGGTGTACAAAGTACTTGCTATTTGCAAAGCATTTCTGGTAGGTACACTATTAAGAACTAGCTGTAAGTTTAGGTCAAAACACATGAACTGTGTTGTTAAAGTGCCTAGCATGGTGCAAGCTGAAGAAACCAGGTACTAATGCACTTCAGATTATTAAAATCCTCCAAGTTTATAATAGTTGTTCTATTTGTATATAAATGCAAATTATTTTGACATTAATAATTAAATTTGTTTTTCTAACACTTCTGTTATATTTGTAATTCTTGCTTAGTTTTTGACAAATGGACAATGGGATGGCTGGTGGAGGAATGTTTACATAAACACAAGTATCAGCACCATAGTATCATCTAGGAAAATTTTCCACAATGAGAGCACTCAGCCATTGGAATAACATCCCTGGGGACCTGCTGGATTCTCCAGCGTTGGATGCTTTTAAGATTCAGCTGGGCAGGGTGCTGGGCCATTTAGTCTAGGTCATGCTTTGCCTAGAAAAGTTTAAGCAGATAATCCTTGAGGTCCTTTCCAACCTGGCATTCTAGGATCATAACAGCAGTGCAGAAAGATGTGCTTCTGCCTTCCTCCTGCACTTTGAGGGAAGGATGCTTTCCAAAACACCAGCACCAAAAAGAGGTGGGGATTTGCAGAGCAGGGAGAGCACTGCTTATGCAAGAAGTCAGCATCGAGGCTTGTGTTGCATCTGCATGGCCAGTGGATCTGCAAGTGTGTCCCTCACATGTCCTTTGCTCTTGGATGTCTCTTACACATACCATTTGCTTCCCAGCCTGGCTTACCTCTAAAATTAGCTTCTTTGCAGATAAAACGGACAATGTAACCTCCTTGCTCTGAATTTGGCTTCATGTCATCCAAGATTATAACCAACAAAACTACCTAGACATTATATCCACCCTTGTAATCTGTGAGAAACTCTAGTTAAACTGTCTTAATGTAGTTTTGCTCAGATACAATAGTATTCATCTTTTAACCAACACCAGGAAAGGCCAGTTAGCTGGACACACTGAAGCAGGGAGCTATAAGGTACCAGTAATTGTACAACTTTGGAACGGCTCCCTGCTTTCTGTATCAGCTGTAACAATGATGATAGCAAGGCAGACCTAAAAATCCTCCTGAAATCCATGGCTGTACCTTAATTTATCTCAAAGGTGGTAAGGTAATCCCTCAGCCTTTCTGTGAGCCTATAGTAACAGAAAGCCTACTGAACCTCAAGCTTGCTTTGTAAGAGTTTACTTCTGCTCTATACAAAACTGCAAAGAAACTTGCTATGATATTTTATAACTGAAAAGCAGTTCCATGCTTGCACATTCAATTTATTGGTCCTATATTTAACCTCAATAGGGCAAAAAATACAATGAAATAACTTGTATTTCATAGCACAAGCCTCTAATTTCTGCAACTCTCAAATGAAGTAATTTTAGAAGCTTCACTTTTTACATGAAACAAGTCTAAATATAAAACCACTGGTAATGTGTCTCATAGTGTGTCATCTCAGTGGTTTTAATTTGCTTCAATGTTTGGCAACAGATGAACATAACACCATCGTAAAATTTACAGGACAAAAACTAGAGGTTTTGGCCCACAAGGATAGGGAATTTGTGGCAGCTTTTATGCACATGAGATGTTTGTTATTGTGAAAAGAGGTTTATAGCAACATTTCTGCTAAAATTACCTGCAACAGAATGCTAAGTGCATTTGGCAGTTTAACCAAGTCATTAAAGCCTGCTGAACAGACAGTTCCTGTCTTAAAAATATTGTTTAAAGCTCTCACATGAGATGACAAGAGATGACATCTTTTGAACCAGACTTTTTTTTAACTCCTGACATGACACATCACATTAGCTGCCTTGCAGGATTTATGACATATACACATGTACGACATCAGGAAAGTGGTTACAATCCCAAATATAATTACACATGACCCCCTCGACTTAAGCACACTAACCCCTTTCAGTGGCCTGCTCCTTTAAAAGCTGTATTTAATTACAGGTCTCATTAGCTCTTACTTAAGATCCACTTTTGGTAAATCCAGAAAAAAAGTTGTTTCTGTATCTGTCACCTACTACCACTGCATCTTCATTTTCTCACTGCAGCAGCTTTGTGCTCTTCCTTAACTTCCAAATACTAAAATACCAAGTCTAAGAGTGCTCTTTGGTATTACATTCCCAAATGGATTTTAAAGCACGTTCTTTAAACTCCAAGCAGAGCTTGCTTCTGCTTTCAGAAACCAGAACATCCTCTCACGGACACAGATTAAAAAAAAAAAAAAAAAAATCCAGACCTTTAGCTCCCTTTTTACAGTGGTGACTTCCGGCTCCACGCAAAAGCTTAATGGCTCAGTCGTGCAAAACCATCAACAGGGAAGGGATAAAGTGTACACAGCAGGAGTTATGATGAAATATATTTTTGGAACACAAAAGTATTCATAGCAAACTTTTATTCAATAGTTTAAAAAGTGTATGGAAATTGTCATGAACAAAGTTACTCAATGGAAAACGCTGCCTTCTCCCCCTTACAAAGTTCTTCTGCAAGAAGAGCTACTAAATGCATTTACCTAGGGTAATCATTTTTAAAATGCATGGGTATTTTTGGATTTCTTGTATGCATATATAGCATTTCCATAGGCAAGAAGCTATTGCCCTGAGCAGTGTATGAAAACATATTATTTAAACTACCTAATTACAGGACATCTATGTAAGTGACAACAAGCACAGAACAGTTTGTAGACATTAAACATTTAATGTGCCTTTTCATCAAGGAAGGCAAATAATTACTGTAGGACTACTTAACACTGTGAGCATCAGTGTGCTTGGGGTATCATGTATTTAGATTTGCAGTATAGACATACACAAAACATTTTCGTGATGTACATTTTGTTACAATAAACCAAGCTTATATTCCATCATCATGTGTGGTTCTCCCATAACCTCACTCTGTGAAGGATCTGGAAAAAAAAAGTTGAAAGCATGAGGCTTTTAGAAAGCTACGAAGACCAACAGTAACTATTAACATGACCTTTTTTCCCTCCACTTTAAAACTTTGTGCAAGTTACTGATTTTTAAGTGTTGCGCAACGCAGGTCTGTAACTCACAGGTCTGTATAGAAAGCAACAAGCAGATAACAATTACATCTATAGTGGAACAGTGTTTCCTAAAGACCCACACATACCCTTCAAGTAAAACCAACCACTTTGACATCAGCACAGTCTCCCATAGCCTGAATCTCAAAGCTGAGTTTTGTGTGTAAGAAAATTCAAGTCTGGGTGAAGCTTTTCCCCACAGGTGTCCACATCTTTTTCCAGTGCAACTTCTCTACACAAGAGGAGCTCACATTCCTTCCTTGTATTAGTTGGGCCATACTCATGGTTTCTCTTCATCATCTAACTGCCTAGTTTCACAGAAATATCTCCAAGATTCCCTTCATTCTGTAAAGTATGATTGACATTGGCCACTGTCCACCAAGGTTATCAAGAAGTGTGCAGAGGACACAAAACACACCAATACTGACAGTATGAACTAAGTTACCATACAAAAAGTTAAAATATTACTACTAATAATAAATCAACCCACAAACAAAACATATACCAAAAAAACCCACTACAAAATGAAGAGAAACCCACAATAAAAAGGTTGTGACTGCACTTTAGAAGAAATATACCTCTTCTTATGGGTGTATTGGCTTGTTTTCCTTCCATACATAAAGCATATTAATGCCTCAGATTATTCCAGACACACCAAAATTATCTAATCCACCCCCAAATGACAAATAGAACCTTATCAATAACTTTTAACTCACTCACTTCTTAGAACTCTGTTAATACATGACAGCTTGTTGCCAGCAATGAATGGTAAATAACCAAATTCCTGTAAATGACACCTGACATTGCTCTACCACAATAACCCAAGATTCCTTCCCTTGGTCCCTGTAAATCCATTCCAGAAAATAATCTCAGATTTACCTCATGCCTGCAGATTCTCATTTATCACTCCATTATTTCCTATCTCCCTGGCTTTTCCAACTCCCTAATCCCACCTCAATACACTCTCTGCCTCCTTTTATGCCCTTAGTTACCAGCTACAAAGAAATAATTGTTTTAAACCATTTTTCCAGGTTTATCCTATTCCAGACATAACCACCATCAGTCAATATCAGCCCGCTATACAACTGGCAACTGCTCAGTTCATTTCAGGGAAATACCCCCACCACATCTCCAGTTCTTTATAGTTCAGGATCTCTACTCTAGCTTTTCTTTAATTATAAAACTTGTAAAAACTTTGTATCTTTGTAACCTCCACCTGTCAGAGTCTGCACAAGTAGTTCAAAAGTTTAAGGGGAAAACAGGCATATAACACTAGTGCATAATCTTCTACTCCTTTAGAAACTTGGCCTACAAGCAAATACTGGCTTACTATTTCAGAGACATCTCCACACAACTAGCAGCTGAATAACATTTATTTCTCCTTCCCCCAGCACTTCTTCACCATTAGAAACTCAATTTTTTTTTTTTATATATTTTGTGTTTAATTCTCTTATTCCATAGAGGCAAAGAATTTTAAAGGTAAAATTTGGGAACTGTGAATGTTTCTGTTAACATTCAAAACAATATATTTACCATTAAGGATATCTTCAAAACTGATGGATCCATCATTTCCCCTCAGAGTGTCTAGTGCTAAGTTTGAGCTGTGAAGAAAGGGGAGGCGCTGGACCTGTAAAAAGAAAGGAGTTAATATATCTGCAAGTCTGAAATTGAGGGGAGTTTGTATTTGGATTTCTCAGACTGAAGAGACTGAGAAAAATCAACAGTCACTTCTTCCTTATAGGCAAGAATGAAATAAGATAACTATTGGCACACATAGATAGCAAAACCTAGAACACCACCATCTATCGTTTTGAGAAGATCAACCTTTCACTAGATTTGTGGCTTTCTCTGCAGTGTAGCTACTACAGCATAAATGTAAAAAAAGAGGGGTTTTGTTCTCCTCTGTTACCATATAAAGCTGGGGAGGATCATTGCAACAAACACTTCTACATCTTGAGGTTGGTACTGGGCAACTGACATATACTGCAGGGTTTCAAAACCGCATTCCAAGTTTCCTATATCTCTGACACAAGTCAGAAATGTCAGTGGAAAAGCTGTATTTATTTTCACATCCAAACGTAATTCTCCTTGCAGTTAATCTAAACCATAATTATTTGCCTGATTCCCACCAACTTTTAAGCTTCTGGTCCACTCCCAGTTTCTTTAAACACTCTTTTACACCCTTCAGCCACAGTATCACAAAAAAAAAATTGAGTGGTACACATAGCATTCAGATACTAAATATTCTGAGAATGGCACATCTGCACTTACAATTTCATTTACTACTAATAGTGATAACTTCAGTTACATCACGTACATGTACAGTTACCATAAAACTATCATGTAGCTATCTCTTTACACAGAAAATAGGCTGAAGATTTCCATAGTGCTACTGGTACAATTGTTAGAAGTTCAAATACACTATTAGAGTAAATATTTTACAAAAGTGAAATTAAAGCACAAGAGAACATGTTTCCTCCATTTATCCCCAAAAATACCTGAGACAATTAGCAGGCTACCCTCACCTGCCTCATTTTCTGCCATGTGCTAACCTAAGTCATGAGACAGCACAGCTGAAATCGAAGACTGCCTTCATATGTACTGTCTGACTTTCACATTTTCAGGACCAGCAATTTCTGCCAATTTTAACGCAGCTCACTGTGGTTAAGTAGCACCTGATCCACTGGAAGGAAGTACAGAATTGCTCTAACTCATTGTGAAAAACAACTCTTAATGGTTTGACAATCTTCAAAAAGCCAGTAAGGCTAGGACTAATGAGCATTCTATGTTTCCTAACAGACAAAGTCGGTCTCCCTCAGGTTACTCTCCATCCTAGGAGATAGGAAGTAAAAGGAGACAGACACAACTTCCCAATTAAGAGTTAAAACCTTTGAACTTAACTTCCTTAGACTTCCCCTGATCTACAAAAAGGCTGCAGAACAAAATAAGCACTGATTCAGTTTTCATGTTACCTCTATATCTACTCCCAAACCACTGCTTGTTTCAAACCTCTACATCTCTTTTCCCTACAGATGCAGAGATTCCCCCTTCTATGGAGGACAGTATTAATTTTAGGAATTAATACTCAATTATTCCTACTTTTTTCTGAAGCCTTAGAGGAAGATAGTCAACAGAAAAGCTAAAGAACTTCACCAAGTAAAAAATAAAAACAGCAGCTGAAAATCTTTAGCATACTGGCTGTTCTGGGGAGTTTGCTTAGCTCGTTTTAGTAAAGTGGTCCAATGAAAATAATTTCATTCGGAAACATAAGATATTTCAACAAAGAAAGATGTCCCTCCAAAAGCATGTTCTGAGATAAACAAGGGGCTTACGTTACACAAGTTGGATAAAAATGCCTACCTGTTTCACTGCTCTGAATTCCATCTGCAGCTTTAAAGGTGCATGGAGTCCTTGAATATTTCTCAGTGTGGCAAAGTTTGTTTTATCTTGATTTAACTGGAACTATCACAAACAACACTGATTTTAGAAAAAGTTACTTTCAAGTACAGCCGTAGAAGAGATTTGTGACATCCTATTTAAATTAACATCCTCATTAAGGCTATATGTAAAAATTCCATCACACTGTTATGTGCGTCTCAAATGTACACAAAAGACAGTGATATTGTAGTATTTGTTTTATGAAGCAAAAATAAATTTTTGCTGGATTTTATTACAAATCAATAGCAGCATTTTTATTTTATTTTAGACAAGCAGGACATATAACACCACCAAGTGGTGTAGTTTTGCACTGCTTTACTACAATATTGGCAGCACGAATTGGAAGCTAAGTCTGGTTGAAAGGAAGAAAACAAACTTGAAAACCACAACTTATGTTATTGCTAGCCATAGAAGACTCTACTTGAAAACACTTGAAATACTTCTTTTCTGATCAAGTAGGGAAACAGAGCACCACATATACTCGTGTGACTCTGAAAAGCTAAAGCAAGCTCATAATTTTAACAACTGCTCTAAAACAGATCGGTAAGACAAAGATGTATTTAGCAGAGGGGTCTTTTTAATCAAAAAGTGCTGGCTCATGAATCCTGAAGGACACAAGAGGAATTATTTATACTTAAGGTTAAACTTAAGCTTGAGTAATCCAGTCTCAAATTTGGCTCTTACAGTAGCAACTACATGGCTGAGATGCAGACAAAATAAAATACTGTAAAGTAAAACAAAACCCACAAGATTCTTATTTTAAAACCTGTACTCAAACATCATGACAAAAGCCTACTAGTACAAGAATATCATCTAGTTTACATGAAAGTATCTTAAACAGGAAAACAGAAGTCACAGGCATAATACACATGTTCTTCATAACATATTGAATGCTCTTCAAAAGTTACCAGAAAATACTATTTATATACCTCATCCTAAACTCACAATTCTGGTCACATTATTTTTCCATTTCTTTAATTTTATAAAAGTAGGGGTCTTTATCTGGGTAACAAACATTTGGTTTTTGCTACTGCTATATGAATAGCCTACTATAGATGGCAGTAAGAATAACCGCTTACTACCTCAAGCCAAGCCAAGTTTTTTCTCATTCAAATGTACAAAAAAATAGTTTTTGGATAAATTTGCCTTACAGATAAGCAAACCAACCAATATGTGGGAAAAGCAATTTGAGTTTCACATACTTCCTGTGTGTTTTAGTTATTTGTCATTGTTTTAACTATTTCTGTCCTTTTTTCCTCCCTAGCATGTAATCTTTTAACTACACACATTTTCATACAGCAAGAACAGAGTTAAAAACTCAAGTTATAGGAGACAGCTATAAAAAGCAGTTAACAAATAGCTCTGGAACATTTATAGGATTCATAAATAAGCTTGTGAAGTTGGTGTCACATTAACATCACCCTTTAACTCCAGGCAACACTAGCACTGGTTAGAATTAATAACATATTAGACACTACACTGGACCTCATCATGCTGATGAGCTTAGCAATTTGTAACATTCTATCCAAATACTGCCTTTACTTCAGGACATTTTACTCCATCAACTCTTCTGTGCTGACAAAACAGGCACCAGAGATGAGATTCAGTTCAATCAGATTTAGACAAGACAATCAGTCTAGTCTGCCCTTACCTTCAACCTATAGTTCAGTCCACAGTTAAGCAGTCCAGAAGTGATGACTAAGCCAGACAAGACTGTGTATACTTAAGACAAACTGTGTGTGTAAAATATCTACATGGAATCAAGTAACTTAATGAAAACATTTGTGTGTTCACAAACTGAAAGTCTGAAAATGAAGATACATGGTAAATCTACAGACAAAATGGGAGGATCACCCTTCCAGTTATGCCCCCCACTTAACTACAGAGGCTGCATACAAAACTAGCTTAGTAACATTTAGTCATCTAAAAGTTATTATGTAAACCCCTACTTGGAAGCTCATTTACATACTTGAAGTGGAGAAAGTCACAAGTGGGAGACTGATGTTAAACACATTTGCCAGCGATGTTATTTGTATAAATAAAATACTAACTATTCTTGAACATCTTTACTCGACTTTGGTCAAGCAAGACCCTGGTCATGATTTGTTACCACACAAAGCAGTCCAGGTAATCACACTGCTAATTTAAACTTCATAACAAGTTCAGAGTAAAGATGGCTGTATTTGATATTACACTTACATTTTTTTCTATCAGTTCCAGTGGGTGGCTGGGCAGCAATTCACTTTTCACACTTGTAAAACTAGAAATACAAGTTGGGAAAAAAAAAAAAAAAAA